>CANJKZ010000545.1:0-35000 GCA_947471745.1 Closterium sp. Naga37s-1
CACATCTGCCCCCTCATCCCCTCATTCCTCTTCCACGCGCATGAGCAGGTGACGATAGCAACGCGCATGTTGGAGCATCTGCTCTTCGTGCAGACCTCCCAGCGGGGCACAGCGCAGACAGCAGCCTTGAGCATCACTCACCTTGCTTCCGCTGCCTCCACCTTCGCTGCTCTCGGTGCGTCCACGGTCCACCGACCTGCACTCCGCTTTAATCGTTTAATGATTGGTTGAAGCCCGATGTGCACAGCTTTATAGAAGGCTTTGTGGGTTGAAATGTGGCGGGCCTTGAGAAAGTTGTTGCAGGCTCGTAGAGAGAGCCGTTAGATTGGGTGCTCGTCTTGAGTCTTGACCCCGTCTTGTTGACCTTGCGCACAGTTGGACCGCCTTGCAAGTGCAAATGAAGGATGTTACAAGGCTCCTTCATTCGCATTGAATTGACTGATGGGCCGTTCAAGACAGCGACGCCGAGGATGTGTTGAATGAGTCTTGAAGGCACACATCCTGCTGCCTGGGGCACATCGACGGAAAAAGGCATCGCTGTCGTGACATCCTGCTGCCTGGGGCTTCTGCTGCCCCCTGCAAAAGGCACAGCGACGGAAAAAGATTGATGTGAATTGGACATGGATGGAAACCCTAATTTGATCATTCTCGTCTCCTTCTCCCTGTGTGCGTACGTATGTGTGTTAACCATACAGCAGCTCCCGGCGCTAACGCCGGCACCAGCAGCAGTTGGAGCCCCCTTCCCCCACAGTCGCTAGTGGCCTTTTGGCTCACGAACCAGCAGGTACAGATTCTTGTGCATGTCTCCATGCCGAATCTCAGGTCGGATTCAAGTCAGGATGCAAAGACATGTGTTGCTTCATCGGTCCATTTGTTCCTTTTCTCCCTCTCCCTCGGCCCTGCTCCCTCGGCTCTTCATCGGCCCTGCTCCCCCCTCTCCATCCCGTATCATTTTTGGTCCAAGTTAGAAGCACCTTAATTCACAAGTTCGACGTTTTCCATCTGAACCCCTCAGCACCTGCTCAACAACCCACCAAATTTTCCCTCTCCTGCAACTCCTGTCCCCCTTCTTCCCTTCCTTCCCCGCACTCCCTTGCCCCCAACCACACAGCAACTCGTCTCCTCTCTACTGGCGTCCCTCGGCGACCTCCGCCAGCTGGTCGCCTCTGCCGCTGCCACGTGGCACGAGCTGCCACCTGGTGCTCCGTCAGCAGCCTCAGCAGCCACAGCTGTGACACGTGGCATAGAAGATCTAACTAGAGTCCAGGCGTCTCTCCTCCTCCTACAGCCCGCACCCACCACGAGCACGCCCGGCCTCCTTGCCTCCTCGCCTCCCACTCTCCTCCCGCCCACCGCCCCCCACGTCCTTCTCTCCAACTTTTCTCGCCTCAAACAAATCTACCAGCACTTGCAGCAGTCTCTGGAATGGAGTCTACCTGCTCCCGCCCCTGCTTCTGCTGATGCTGCCGATGCTGATGCTGCTGCTGGTGGTGAGGGCAGTGAGGGTGCTGAGGGTGCTGGAGCAGAAGCGGATGATGGTGCTGCTGGTGCGGATTCCCTCACGCGATGGGTGCCTGGATGGAGGGTTCTGCGGGAGGCCTTTATCAAGGTATGAGGGAAAGGAGTCTGAAGTCTGTATTGCCTGCTATGGTGGGCAGGGCAGGCACTGGGCTCTTATCACAGTTGCACGCAATGTACACGTCTGTCTCGTTTCTTCGCCTCGTATATTTACACGTGCGCATTCTCTTCACGCATGTGGACTTTGAGTCGACTCAAAAGTCAGCTCTTCACGCATGTGGATCTGTGCTGCTGGTTTTGCAACAGCAGATAAAAGCCTCCCCCAACCGCCCTTCACTCTGCATCTCCCATGCTATTCCTTACTCCCAACCAGGCAAATGGTGTGGCACTTCAATGCAAGAAGATTCTCGGCCCCTTCTCCACTATGACTACCACTGTGTCAGCGCAACCAGAAGAACACTCAACACCAGGAAACCACTCCACACCGCTTCCCACCGAAGCATCTCCCACTCAAGCCGACAGCACCATTGCTCCTTCCCACACTGCCGATCTAACTCCGGAGTTTGCAGCCAGGTTGACTGCCTTCCACTCTGCATATGACACAGCACTGACCCAGGTGCTTCTGGGGGTGCAGTCCCTCTCTCGCTCTGCAAAACAGAGCGCTCAGGCCCTTGCAGCAAGAGATGCAGAGGGGAAAGGAGAGGAAAAAGAGGCGGGGGCAGGGGAGGAAGGGCGAGAGGGAGAGGAAGAGTTGGTGGTGGAGGAAGGAAAGGAGGGTGTAGGATTGGTTGAGGATGGTGGTGGGGAGTTGGAAGGGGTGGAGGGGAGTATTGTGGGGTGGAGCAAGGAGGCGGAGCGGCGGCTGCTGGTGCTGCGGCTACCCCACATGGTGGCAGCGGTCGATGCTGTGGTGCTTGCTGCTGTACGTTCACGAGTCCAGTGGATTATGTTTTCGTCTTGTCCGTTTTTTGTGTTTTCTTTTCTTTTGATTCTGCTGTCGATGCCGTGGTGATGCTGCTGTACGTTCACAAGTCCCAATGAATGGTGTCTTTAGCCCAGAAGAAAGGCTGTATTGGGTCTTTTGTCTCTTTCTTCTTCTGTCTTTATGTATGTGTCTGTTCTGCTTTTCTGGCTAACCAATTGTCGCCTTCTTTTTTCCAGCTGACAAGGCAGTTAATCGCTCGCTTTCAGTTGCACTGGCTGCGCTGCCTTTTGCTGCCTCTTGTGCAACACCTAACTGTGCTGTCACTGTATTTTCTCACTCTTGCAGAGCGCTGTGGCTGATGCAAACAGTAAGGCCAGTTCCAGTTCAGCAGCATCAGAAGCAGCAGCAGCGGCGGCAGCAGTCACGCAGCGACTTGCTCAGCTGCATGTCATGTTGGATCTAGTGGTCACTGCGTCGCTCCACCTGCTAGGAAGCTTCCTCTCGCTGCACAAAGCTGTAAGCCTCGCTTCTCGGTTATTCCAAACAGGCTTCTCAATAGGGCCACTCGTTTCAAAAATCGCACTCTCGCCACATGTCATTCGTCTCCACTGATCAACCCAGTCTGTCTCAACGCACTCTGCCGATCATTGCAATGCTTGGAGCTCGCCGTGTGGATGCCCAAAAGACATCGTGCTCTGCTCCTTACCCCTCTCCCCATTCCTCTCCCTCAGGTGATCAAGCTCACCCACGTGCTGGCAAACCTCTTCACCGCTCTCTCTTCCTCGCAAGCTCTTCTGCACGCCCAAGCACAGAACTCATGTATTCTGCTTCTTTCACCCCTCCCCTTTATCTCCCCCTCCCCAGGTGGCCAAGCTCACCCACGTGCTGGCAAATCTCTTCATCGCTCTCTTTGTTGAGGGTTTCTGCACGCCCAAGCACTCACGTACTCTCCTCCTTTCCCCCCTCCCTTTCTGTTTTCCTCTCTCCAGGTGGCCAAGCTCACCCACGTGCTGGCGAATCTCTTCACAGCGCTCTTCGTGGAGGGCTTCTGCACGCCAAAGGATGCTCAGGAGGAGGAGGCGGGCAAGGGCGCGGGGAAGTTTGAGGAGGAGGAGGGCACGGGCATGGGCGAGGGGCAGGGCAAGACGGACGTGAGCGATGAGATCGAGGACGAGAACCAGCTGATGGGCACGCAGGACGAGAAGCAGGTACGTGTGTGTGTGTGTGTGCTTCTGCTGGGGGTTTTGTGAGACGTTTCCAGAGGTATTTGAGGGAATTCTAATAAAACTCCGACAGAGGACGAGAAGTGGGGGGATGCAGGTGTGTATGTTTTGAGATGTTTTCAGAAGTGGAAGGATGCAGGTGTGTATGTTTTGAGATGTTTCCAGAAGTGGAAGGATGCAGGTGTGTATGTTAGACGTTTTTCTTAAGGGCCTGTTTTAAGCTGGCTTAAAACACGTCGGGCAGGTATATCTCACAGCATTCTCTGCATTCTCACTTCTCTCTGCATTCCCGCTTCTCTCCGCATTTTCACACCTCCCTTCCACTTTTCTCACTACGCGCTTGCCTCCTACAAATATGAGCAGGAGGAAGGGGAGAAGGGCAAGGACGACAAGCTACCCAAGGGAATAGAAATGCAGCAAGACTTCGATGGGGATATGCATGATATAAGCGAGGATGAGGAGGAGGATCAGGAGAAGGAAGAGGAGGGAGAGGAGGAACAGCAACTGGATGAGGAGATGGGAGATGTTGGGGATAATGCTGATGTGGTCGATGAGAAGATTTGGAAGGGGGATGAGGAGGAGGAGGAGGAGGAGGAGGGGAAGAGGGAGAAGGAGAAGTTTGAGAAGGACTCTACGATTTCGGGGGCGCGGGAGGAGGATTTGGAGTATAGGGGGAAGGATGAGGAGGAGGATGAGGAGGGAGGGGAGGGCGGGGAGGATGATAAGGAGGGTGGGGAGAAGGATGGTGCAAAGGAGGAGAAAGAGGAGAAGGGGAAGGAGGATCAGCAGGCGAAGAAGGACGAGAAGGGGAAGAAGCAAGGGGAGGAGGAGGGAGAGGGGGCGGAGGAGGAAGGGGGAGAGGAGGAGGGTGAGGTGAATGAGTGGCAAGGAGAAGGGGAGGAGGAAGGGGAGGAGATGGAGGAATCTCACGGAATTACACCGAGAAAGGAAGAGGAAGTTCCAGAGTTGGACCTTCCTGATGATATGGAGATAGATGAAGGAGAGCAGGGTGGGAAGGAGGAGGGAGGGGAGGAGGAGGAGGGGGAGGCCGAGGTGGAAGAAGCTAAGGAGGCTATGGGTTCACATGGGAGGCCGCAAGAAGAGGAGGAGGAGGAAGAGGAGGGAGAGGTGAAGGATGATGAGTGGGATGAAATGGATGGGGCGAATGATGGTGCTGGCGGTGCTGCTGCTGACGCTGCTGGTGGTGGGGATGAGGAGGGGCAGGAGGATGGGGAGGAGAAGGGTGAGGGAGAAGGGGAGGGAGATGAGGAGAAGGAGAGGGATGCTGATGTGGAGAAGGAGGAAGGGGAGGAGGGTGAGGAGGAGGGAGAAGAAGGGGAGGTGAAGGATGAGGATGGGGAGGGAGGTGAGGAGGAGGGAGCGGAGGAGGGGGAGGAGAAAGAGCCTGAGAACATGGGTACGGGGGCAGAGGCAGCAGTAGCAGAGGAGCAGATGGAGGAGGAGAAAGATATCAAGGGGACGAAATCGGCTAGAGATCAGCAACAGGATGGGAATGAGCAAGTGGCAGGGGTGAGGGCTGCAGGGACGGCGTCTGTTGATGTGATGGGGATGGAAGAGGAGAAGGAGACCAAGGGGCAAGGGAAGGAGGAGGAGAAGGAAGAGGAGGAGAGGAAGAAGAGTGAGAGGAGTATGGAGGGTGGGAAGGAGAGGAGGAAGGGGGAGGAGGGAGGGAAGAAGGAGAAGAGGAAGAAGGAGAAGGAAGAGGTGAATCCGATGAGAAGCTTGGGGAGTGCTTTGGAGGCTTGGAAAAAGAAGGTGAGTATTGCAGGAGATATGGAGGAGGAGGAGGAAGAGGAGGAGGAGAAGGAGGTAGAGGGAGAGAGTGAGAAGGATAAGGATGCGGAGGGAGAGGAGTATGAGTATGTGAAGGGTGAGGAGGAGGGGACAGGGCAGGCTGCAGGAGCAGCGACGGAAGAGCAGATGAAAGAGATGAAAGGGAAGATGGTGGATGAAGGGGAGGAGGAAGGTGCAGAAACACAGGTGGGGGACGACGAGGAGGAAGCGGAGAAGAAGGAAGAGGAGGGTGAGGAGGAAGGGAAGGAATTAGAGACAGTTACTGGGGGGGGTCAAGGAGGGAAGAACAAGCAGAAGTTAATGAAAGATGCAGCAGAGGAGGAGGATGGGGAGGGGGAGGAGGCAGAAGGGGCGAAGGAGGAGGGTGAGGAGGAGGACGAGGAGGAATTGGAGGAAGGTGAAGAGATGGAGGTGGATGGGGATGCATCTGGAGCCATGGATTCGAGCTTCGTATCCATGAGATGGAAAGAGGAGGCCAAGGAAACGGCGCGCTTGCGAGAGGCGGACGGGGAGAAGGAAGAGGGAGAGGCCGAAGAGGACGGAGCAGGAGAGGGCGCGGACGCTGCTGGCGGCGCGAGGGAAAAGGTGTGGACTGAGATCGAACTAGAGCGCATGCGAGCCGAGGTAGAAGCGCAGATGCAGCGGATGCGGGAGAGCGAGGAGGGCCGGCAGAAGCTCGAAGCGGCTCGCGACGCGTGGCGGAAATACGAGCTGCTGTGCAGCGGCGCCTCTCAGGAGCTAGCAGAGCAGCTGCGGCTCATTCTAGAACCTTCCATGGCGACCAAACTGCAAGGAGACTACCGGTCGGGGAAGAGAATCAACATGAAGAAGGTGATTCCGTACATTGCAAGCGGGTTCAAGCGGGATAAGATCTGGCTGAGGAGAACCCGCCCGGATAAGCGCAAATACCAGGTGGTTCTAGCTATTGATGACTCGAGAAGCATGTCGGAGGCACGGTGCGGGCATCTAGCGCTCGAAGCAATGGCCACGATTTGCCGAGCCATGTCGACGATCGAGGTTGGGGAGATCGGGGTCGTTGCTTTCGGCGAGCCGGGCAACGTGCGCATGCTGCATGAATTGGACCGGCCGTTCTCCCCCGAAGCAGCCGTGCAAGTCATCTCGCAATTCTCGTTCAAGCAGGACAACACGATTGCGGATGAGCCAATGGTGGAGCTGCTGCGGTTTCTGTCTGGGGCGCTGGATTCTGCTGCGATGAGATACTCTGCGAGTGCGGGCACGGGAGGAGGCGGGCATCTGGAGCAGCTGGTGCTGATTGTGGCGGATGGACGGTTTCATGAGAAGGTATGGTGTGACACGGCATGGCATACAGCGTGGCGCAACCACACCCCTTTCCGTCCCCCTCGGCCCCCTATGTCTTACCATCCCCCACGTCCCCCACAACCTCATCGCTTCCCCAACACACACATTCTTGCCCTAACGCTCTCTCCCTGCCTTCACCACACCCACACCCCCCCATGCGTCCACTTTGCCAGGAGACCCTAAGGCGCACAGTGCGGCACGCCATGGGCAAGGGGCAGCTGCTGGCCTTCATTCTGCTCGACAGCCCTTCTGAATCCATCCTTGACATGCAGGTATGCGCACTCTTATGCACTCTCACAAAATCTCAATCACCTGCAACCGCCCAAAACCCAAAACCCGACAACCAAGAATGCCCTACGTTTTTCTCCTTTTTTTCCTCCGAGAAAGCCTGCATCGTCTGCTACTCCCATACACAATGAACTCTCGGTACCATCAACCCTTTTATCCCATGTCTTGGCTCCAACCAACAGCTGAAGTCTGCTCAGGTACCAACCGCTACAGCAACACACTCTCCCTCCGTTTCCTCAACCCTTCTATCCCCTGTCTTGGCCCCATTCCTCCCTGCCCTCTCTTGCACCCCTCCTGCAGTCTGTGTCATTCTCAGGCGGGGTCCCAGCCTTCTCTCAACCTACCTGAACTGACTTTGAGATTCGTACAAGCCATACCCCGTTTCTCCCTGCCCTCTCCTGCACCCCTCCTGCAGTCCGTGTCATTCTCAGACGGGGTGCCAGCCTTCTCAAGCTACCTGGACTCGTTCCCCTTCCCCTACTACATCCTTCTGAGGGACATCCACGCGCTCCCTCGCACGCTGGCAGGCCTGCTTAGACAGGTACGTGGCATGGGGAATGCTGGCATGGGGAATGCTGGCATGGGGAATGCTGGCATGGGGAATGCTGGCATGGGGAATGCTGGCATGGGGAATGCTGGCATGGGGCTGAAGAGGTGACTTTATCAGTGATAGGGATGGCATAGATTGATGTACTGTTTGGTTGGACACTGATCTCGAGATTGATACTTTGCCTCTCTATATGCTGTACCACCGGCTCCTTATCCCTGATTCCCATCCCTTTGTGTCTGTCGTCTCCCTCTCCCTAACTGCCCTCCCTGTGTGTCCGCTCGCTGTTTCTCTCTGTTGCAGTGGCTTGAGTTCGCTAGAAGCAGAGGGCAGTAAGCATCAGCTTTCGATGCAACATACAGTACAGTGCATCGACTCAATCCGCTGGCTGATTGGAACATATAACTTTGGAAATTGACCTTAGTTTATTGTTCGGGTTCTCGGTGTGATGTGAACCGCTTAGTATACTTGCCGTTCTCATTCTTGGATTTGTCAGATCACCTGAATTCATATTGTGTACGTTGTCACATAGTGCTGACAGCAATGGTACCTGGTGAACAGCATACAGGTTAACCATTGGTACCTAGTACAACACACCACTCAGATACACATTGGTGAGCTGCTAGTGACAAAGACTCAAAGAAAACATAAAATTGACTCCAAACAAACACGCATAGAACACATTTCTCACGACTTGACATGGAAAATCAGGGGTAGGAAGACTGGCAAGTCAGCTGGTGGTGTCCCCGGATGCCTTGCCTTGCCAGCATTCCTGCACCAGATGCTCTAATTTGACCTATTTTAGCTACTCACATGGCTGAGAGGCCCACAAGCCCCTCACAACCATGCCTGCAGCAACCCCCAGCTGCAACAGCAACACCTTGCATGTGCGTGTTCACCGTGGAAACACCAAGCTGACGCCACAGGTTATCCTCAAAGCAGTGATGAATCAAGCAGCAGCAAGTTCTGCCTGCAGCAGGCTCTGTTCGAATCCCCAAACCCTGTCAGCCATCGCCATATCACATAGCAGCAACAGCAGCAGGCGGAGCAGGACGGCAGTTAAGCATTAAACAGCAGCAGCGGGCATTTTGGCCCCCATGAGCTGTCCGCCCCACGTCACACCTGCTGCGCTGCTGCCCGCCAGCACAGCATACCCGCTCACTGTGCTGTTCACTCCGCCATCACCACCTGAAAATCCACCTGCGGGCGGCTGCTGCGCTCCCCCTTGCTGCTTTCCCCCCTGATTCTGTCCCCCCTGCCTAGCAGCGCGGCCCACTGCGCGCATCAGCAGCTCCCGCCCCATGCGCCTCCCACCCTGTCCGCTCCGCGCGCCCCCCGCGCTGCCTCCGCCGTTGCGCCCGCCGCCACTCGTGCGCGGAAGCGAGGCGTTGGGGAGCACCGCGAGCAGCGCGTCGAGAGTGGCGGCGTCCGCGTTCTCGAGGAACGCGTCGAGGCGCGCCTCCGCGTGCAGCAGCCACCACCCCGCGCGCTGCTGCCAGTCCGCCGCGGCGAGCGGCAGCGCGAGGACGTCCGTCGCGGCGGCGTCGCACACGGCGCCCTTCACGATCGCGAGCGAGTCGGGCGGACTGCCCGCCGCGTCGACCAGGAGCGACTGGACGAGGAGGTTGTAATTGCCGGTGGCGTTTCTGGAGAGGGCGCAGTGACGAAGGGGAGGGGAAGTGGAGAGGGGAGGAAAAGTGGGGAGGGGAGGGGAGGGAGCAAGACGCAATGAGCTCGAGGATCAGAAGATGCCGAGTGCCGCACATTTTGATCTAGGAAGTCAAGTGGAGGGGTTCGTGCGGAAGCCAATCCTACTATACTAACTCCGCCGACTAGCGACTGAGAACGGATGAGGGAAGCGCACAGGGAATGTAGGGTTTCCTCGCGTGAAATGCGACAGAAAATAAAGCACCGGAGCCTACTTGAAGATGGCGAGGTGGAAGCGGCCGTCAACGATCGTCTGATCCGCGGAGCAGTTGGCCAATTGCGCGCCAACATCGGCCGTCAGATTCCCGACGGCCGTCAGGTTCAGCGGAGACCCGTGCGGCGGCTTCCCACCAGGCCCTCCAGGACTGCTGGGACCGCCGGAACCGGCGCCAGGGCCTCCGCGCGCGCCCCCACGTCCCTGACCGCCGGGAGGACCTCCGCCAGGCGGACCACGCTGCGCCAAGGCGGATGCCGACACAAGGAGGAGGATGCACGCGAGGAAGAGTGCTCTAAATGCCATGGCTGATGTCGTGCTGCGATCGACGAAGTGTCGGGAGATGGTTTCCTGCTGTTCTCGCTGCTCTGGTTTGCGGCCTGGAGCTTGGGTGAAGAAGAACGTGTAGGACGAAACGGAAGGTTGTGGGTGAGCGACCGATATGCCAGGAGAGCTGGTTACTTTTATAGGCAAGGCGAGGCGAGTCAAACTCAGGCGTTAGATTTTAGTGGAACACGCGAGACGCGAGTCTAAGGGCGTGTCTGAAGTGAATTTCGACGTTTGCCGACGAAACTTTCGTCGACGTTCCTTGACAAAACTCGACATCCGTTTTCAGCTGTGTTCACTTCAGACACCCACACGACAAAATAACCCACACGTGCCATAGGAACACTGTTATAAGTTGCCCATGAAAATTCGACGTGGAATTAACAGAATCATTCATGTAACTCAATTGTTTGCAATCTCGCGAATTTCGCTTAGCATAGATTGTTGCTGGTAACACCGGATATTCTACTGTCACATTGCCAGCGAAATTTCTCTAGCACGTGTCGCTCTCGTCTTAGTTCTTATTCACGTGTGTTTGCCACAGCTATGCAGACATGGCGTGTCGAAGAATTGTTTTTGAAACACTCACTGACTACAGTGACTCAAACAGCTGCCCGGTATCACTGTTCGACATCCCTCGACATGTGCACGAACGTCGAGTTTCGTCGAGGGATGTCAGGCTGCACTTCAGACACCAACACGCGTGGGTCCCACGGATGAGTTTCGTCGACGAAATTTGACGAAACTCGACGTTTGCACTTCAGACACGCCCTAAGCCGCGAAAAGCTTGGGCTTCAGGTTTGGAAACCTACAAAGCCGTGGTTTCATTGGGTAATCGCAGAGCTTCGAGTCAACCAGACCATTTGGGAAGGCTCGTTCGTACCGAGAGTTGAAAATGTGCGACGTGATTCAACGCGTCAATCCGCGCGAATGGAAAGGCAGGCTTTTACCATTGGGTTGGCATATTAGCTTGTTCATTTCTATGGTTTCTGTACAATATGAAACGTATATTTGATTTAATACTATGGTTACTCACCATCCTCTGCCACATGTTCGAATTGATGCTACTTGTTGAACACATTTTGTTGCTTTATGTTACTTAACAAGAACGAGGAAGGGCCTTCACATCACTTCGTACTACAAATCAAGCACACAACAAATCCGCCGACAATCAGCTCCGGTCAAACATGGCAATCTACTATCCCCACTGCATCATCCCTCGCCTCTTCACCTCCTGCTGGTGGACGCATACGCAGTGGCAGTATGCGTGTCATCATCCCCCCTGCGGCCACTCCCACTGCTCCCTGCACTGTCAGTCCTGGGCCAAGGATTAGGAGCCCTTGGGCCCTCATAACCACGCTGCTGGTACTGCTGATGGGGAGGAGCTGTGGGTCTCCTGCGGCCGAACAGGTAACCCAGACCAAAGCCTGTGGCTGCCGAGGCCCATGTGGGCACTGGCTGAGGGGGTGGGGGGGCCGTTGCACCAAAGCTGACACAGGGTGGAGGCAGGGGGGCGGGGTTGGGTGGGGAGGGAGGACAGTGGGAGGACGAAATGAGGAGCAAGTTGAGAAAGGAAAGAAACAAGAGGTCGTTGTAAGAACAGGAGAGGAGCATATACAGAAAATTGAGAGAGAAAGGAACCAGAGAGGAGTGTTATGAGAGGAAAGGAGAGGGGGGAAAGTTGGGATGCTGCATAAAGATCAGCAGAAGGAAACCCACATACAAAGCCTACCAAACACGGTAACAATTCCAGCGCACCCAGCCAATCTACCAACTTGAGCTGTGAGACTGAGCTCTCGCGCTGGGGTCTCAATACAGACCCCGCCCACCCAGTTTAGCAACTCACCCTGCGGAACCTTTCGGGCCTCCCCAGAAATCGTCGGATCCGGGGGGGGGAGGAGGAGGGGGAGACGGAGGAGGAGGTGGGTAGTACCCTCCTGCTTGGCCCGTTGCCGGCCCTCCACCTGCTCATGTGGACA
The DNA here is from genome assembly GCA_947471745.1 of Closterium sp. Naga37s-1. Taxonomy (NCBI): domain Eukaryota; kingdom Viridiplantae; phylum Streptophyta; class Zygnematophyceae; order Desmidiales; family Closteriaceae; genus Closterium; species Closterium sp. Naga37s-1. Next base: position 11,864 of record CANJKZ010000545.1, read on the forward strand.
CACGTGGGAGAGCGAGCTCATGTGGGGTGAGATGAACGAGGCGAGCAAGAGCGATGCAGTGACAGGGGAGCTCATTAACAGCTCTCATTAACAGGAGAGCGATGCAGTCTCGGGAAGGCGGGCTAGGTGGTGAGAAATGGCGTCTTACCGAATGGGCGTGAGGTGCCGCAGCAGCAGGAGCGCAGCGCGAGAATGGCGATGTAGGTGATGATTGCCCATGTCAGCAGTCGACCCAGCCATGACCCCTCCTCACGCTCTGGTTGCTGCTGGTGCTGCTGGTGAAAATGCTGCTTCTTTTGCTGCTGTAGACGGAGGGGGGGGGGGGGAATGAGGAGATTGTACATCGTAAGGAGTCAAGCAGCAAGAGGGAACAGAAAAAACCACAGGGTTAGAGAAAGGGGAATAAAAGCAGTGTTCTCTTGTGGTAGAGAGCTGGGAACTGGCGGAGACGTAAGTAGGGAATTTCTTAAGATACAGTTGAAGATACAGCTATTCAAAGGATTGCGAGGAATTACCTTGAACCACCCCTTTTTCTTCTCCTTCTTCTGAGATCCTGGAAGGAGTGACGCATGGTGGGGGTTTACAGAACGGACGCAAAGGATAAGCAGGGACGATGTGGACTCAAAGAGAAGGTAAAAAGGCACCACTTTCTTGGCAAAACATGCAGATGACCCAATTGTATACAGAGACATACAGCGAAGGAACATTGAAACGGTGGTGATAAAGAGCAGGAGAATTCAAGAACGGGCAATGTGTTATCTGAGACACAAAGCTTGAGGTGAAGAAGGTTTGAGTATGTTTGACTGCTTTGGAGTATTTTATGGCTTGGATTGAATTGTGGGTACCTGGCACAGGCACAAGGGAGTACTGCAGGCCACAGCTGCCATAGAGGATGCGAGGATCGTCCGGGTAATCAAAGCCCTGGGGGATGCGGGGTTGGGAGGGAGGAAAAAAGGAGCGGGGGACAAAGGGAAAGGGCGAAATGGGGGAGGGATTTTGAGACCATCGCAAAAATCTGCCGGCCACAGCTGTCATAGAGGATGCGAGGATCGTCCGGGTAATCAAAGCCCTGGGGGATGCGGGGTTAAGAAGGGAAAATGAAGGAGGAGAAGGGAGGAAGAGAGGGAAGGGGTGGGTGGGTGGGTGGGTGGGTGGGTGGGGGTGTTTAGAGGAGAGCTAGAGAAAGGTAAGGGAAACAGATGGATGCGGAGAAAGGGGGAGGGATGGAGCCCAGGCATGGGAAGGAGCAGAGCCAATTGCGTAGGCAGCAGAGGCGTGCAGCTGGAATGTTAGGAAAATGACAGGACGGGAAACCTTTCAGCTTAGCTGTCACTACATGAGAAAGGATAAAGCTGCTTCTACTCTTGTGGCATTCCCTTACATACACCAGAGTTGCTGTCTCCCTTACATCTCAACTCAGCAGTCTTTTCCCACCACTATCACACGGCTCTTTCAAGACACATTCAGACCGAACCAAGAGTGAGAAAATGCAACGAGAAGAGACGAAGGGAACGAGTGGAAACCTAGTGAAAGCCAAGTGGGAGGGTGGGTGGGTGGACGGGAGTAGGGCGGAGGGCAATACCTCGCAGGAGACTTGCGTGAGACCGAATTGTAGGTGCGATGGAAGCTCCGCCTCACAGCGGAGCGGTATTGCACGAGTTGCGCTAGGAGGGCGGAGGGGGTCGGAGGGGGATGGAGGGGCAGGCATACCTCGCAGGAGACCTGGGTGAGGCCGAATTGTAGGTGCGATGGAAGCTCCGCCTCACAGCGCCACTGCACCGCCACTCCGTCCGACCCCACGTTCACACACTGCACCACGTCTGCAGCGCGCGGGGGGTGGTTCCGGGGGGGGGGGGGGGGGAAGAGGAGAGCAGAAGGGGGAGGGCTTGGAGGGGGGAAAGGAGAGCGAAGGGGTGGGTTCAAGAGAATTTGGCGGAAAAAAGGAAGAAGAAACCGTCACTGACACCGAAGGTTGCTGTGACGGTTGAAACAAAATCAGAAAGAATTACACTCAAGAGAATTTTGAGCCTACCTGGTTGGAAATCGCATCCGGAGAGACAGCTAAGCTGAGGCACAGGAGCCACACGACGCGCTGTCGTCATCGCTCCCTTCCGCAACGTAAGCGCCTTCACGTCCTCCAACAGCACCGCTCTGTACCCACCCGCACCCTGCTGCTGCTGCTGATAATACTGCTGCTGCTGTCCGTATTGATGCTGCTGGTGCTGCTGATAGTCATACGCGAACGCGGGGGATGCGAAATTCAGGAGGAGCAGCAGCACCCCTACGATCAACCATGCTGATTTCCAACGGATCTCTTCGCCATAAATCCATGGAGCGAGAAAACGGCGCGGTGAGCGGGAAAACGACGACGATGCGGAATTCGACGCCATTCGAGATATCGCACAGTGAGGGTCACACCAAGCTTGACAACTCTGATTTTGAGATTTTACAGAAATCCTTGTCTAATTTCGAAACAAAACCGATGTTACATAAGAGCGCTTTGTGCAATTCACCACCTTTAACCGCGACTCACCACTTCGAACAGTGAGCGTGCAACTGCGACCTGCAACTCCGTTTCCTTTCGACTTCCTCAAATTCGCCAAGCACACGCAAGCCCCAGCCGAACATTGCCACGTGATAGCACATGGTTGGTTGGGAAGCTGATTTCGACGTGGATACGAGGCCGCACCTTCAAGGAGCCTCCACAACCCAGCCGACAGCCAAGCGACGTGTGCGACAGCGGCATGCGAACCTGGTTACATTTACAAAGGTGCCCAGCAATGTGCAGTCAAAAGTGTTGATTCATTCCAGTTACTACTGTGGATGTTTATAGTGCTTTAAAAACATGTTGATTCATTTTGTTGTACACCCCGCCCATCTAGAAAAGCCTCTAAACATATAGAAAACAGCTTGCAATGTCAATCAGAAGCGGGAATGCGTTCCCCACATCCTCAAGTAAACACCCAAATCAAAAGCATAGGCCACCAAGTTGCTTAGTCCTAGGAGCACAACCTTGGAGAAATTAGGGTAAATGACGTCTGGTGTACTCCCATGTTGCAATTGCAGCACTGACGTGGACGTTGAGTGAACGAATGAGACCGAGTTGAGGGATCTCCACACAGACATCCAAGAGCCGGATGAGATCAGCTGGCACGCCCTCTTTCTCCCGCCCAAGTAGAAGCACCTAACAGACACAAAACATGCACACTTCGCATTAATACTAACATAATGGACCATGTTCAAGACTTGTAATGGAGACAAGACTAGAAGAGAGGACAGCTAACTGTTCTCTATAAGCACATGTTGCTCACCGTTTTTGCAGGGAAGTTGTAGGTATGAATGGGCACACTGTTTGCTGTCTGCTCCAGTGCCACCAGAGTGTACCCCTGGGCTCGTTGCTGCTCCAAGTAGCTTGCCAGTGCTTGTATTGGGACCTCTTCTAATGGAACCCACTTCTCCGCTGTGACACTGCACCGCAAGAGAAACAGGACGATAAATGGAAAAGGGGGGAGTTGGGGTTAAGGTGTTAAGGTTTACAAGAGGAGTCGAAACAAGTTAGTGACACCACACATCAAGACACAAATTATGAGGACAAAAATTGATGCGAGATGGGACATGGGAGTTGGGTTGGTCATTACATGGCAATCGGCATAGCACAAGGCAAAAGGCACATGGCGCTCACATTCTTTAGAACTCTCAAAGGCGTGCTGTGCATGTGGCATGGCACGTGGCAGAGCAGGGGGCACGTCCACTCACCTGAGCAGGGGGCACGTCCACTCACCTGGCATGGAGAATCAGACGACTGGCCTTGACTACATTTGAGAGGTTCATTCAAACACAGTCAGAGCAGAAGGCATGCCTTGCCAGATCATGCCTCATCTGGTTATGCCTAAACCCATCACGCCCACTTACCCGATGAGCTGGAAATGCCTGTCATTCGCCAGTGACGTGTCCTGGTCCCTGGAGGACCAGGCGGTTGGCCTTCCTAGAACCCTCCAAGTACACCTTTTGAGTTGATTCAAGTCAAGATACAGCAGGGGGCATGGCCCCACCCACCTGATGAGCTGGAACTGCCTGTCATTCACCACCGATGTGTCCTGGAGGACCAGACGATTGGCCTTGAACACCTGCCAGGGGGGTTGAGGTGTGGGGAGCGGGGCATGGAACATGGGGCATGGGGATTGGGGTGAGAGCAATGGGGCATGTGGAATGGGGTGAGGGATGATGGTGAAGGAACAGAGAGCCTGATTTTGTCCAATGTTTCTCAGAGGTTTAAAATTTACCACACATCAAGAATTCCTCCAACAATCACAAGAAAAGCTGGTTTTGCAGCTAGGGTTATTTGCTCCAGAAAAAAATGCCTGCAAAAAACCATTGTACAAGACTTTCTTTCAACAGCCTGCATCAGCAACACTCGTTACACACACCGGCAGGCCCAGTGAGGTTTGGGCCAATGCACGCCAATGCACAGCAACGCATGCCAACGCACGCCAACGCACGCCAACGCACGCCAACGCACGCCAACGCACGCCAACGCACGCCAACGCACGCCAACGCACGCCAACGCACGCCAACGCACGCCAACGCAGGCCAACGCACGCCAACGCACGCCAACGCACGCCAACGCACGCCAACGCACGCCAACGCACGCCAACGCACGCCAATGCACGCCAACGCACGCCAACGCACGCCAACGCACGCCAACGCACGCCAACGCACGCCAATGCACGCCAACGCACGCCAATGCCACCGTGCCATCAGCCCAGCGACGAGATGTGCCAGGGTCCACACCACAATGCCGTCCCTGCCGTGTACATGACCACAATTCCACCACACTTGCGTTCTGACCCCTACAGCCGCTCGCACCGCACCACAATGCCGTCCCCGTGAGCGTGCCTCCACAACAATGGCATCACGGCACGGCACGACTCAGAAGCGCACTCAGACGTCCGAGCAAGCCCGGAAAGGTTGGGGATGCGGCCAATGAGAGACGCCACGCCAAGACTGTCCTGGTGGGTGCCTGTGGCCTTTTGCAGCAACCTATCTGTGAGGCACCTTGGCAAATACACACCTCCTGAGCCAAGAACACACACCTCGCATGTGCGGGCAAGCCCGGCAAGGTTGGGGATGCGGCCGATAAGAGACGCGACAACGATGATGTCCTGCTGGGTGCCTGTGGCCACCTGTAGCAACCTATCTGTGAGGCACCTTGGCAAATACACACCTCCTGAGCCAAGAACACACACCTCGCATGTGCGGGCAAGCCCGGCAAGGTTGGGGATGCGGCCGATAAGAGACGCGACAACGATGATGTCCTGCTGGGTGCCTGTGGCCGCCTGTAGCAACCTATCTGTGTGGCGCCTCAGCAAATACACGAGTCAGGACGCACCTCGCATGTCCGAGCAAGCCCAGCGAGGTTGGGGATGCGGCCAATGAGAGACGCGACAACGATGATGTCCTGGCGAGTGCCTGTGGCGGCCTGCAGCAGCCCCTCCCTGCCCTCCACGTGGCCTCGCAGCAGTGCTTCCTCCTGTGCCTCCTCGCCCTGCTGCTGCTCTGACTCCCACCGCATGCGTAAAGCTGTGGTGCGGGTGGTGGTGTGGGTGGTGTGCGGGTGGCAGTATGAGGTGGGTTGGGTGTGGGAGAGTGTGAGTGAGGGTGCGGGTGGGGGAGTGGGTGCGGGTGTTGGTACAAGATTAGGTAGGTCCGAGGACGAGTAGGTAGGCAAGAAAAGCAGCCGCCTTTTACAGGCCCACCTTGGGAATCATTCTGCTGCATGAAAAATCCACACCTTGGAGAAGGGCAGCTTGGGGCTCCACTCCCTGCCTCTGCTGCTGCAGCAGCTGCTGCTGCTGCTGAGATCCCGCCCCTCCCTGCCCTGCATCCAACACCCGCTTCTTCCTCTGAAAGTCTGCATGCCCTCCCGCTCCTGCCCCCCCTGCTGCTCCTGCTGCTGCACTCTGTGCACCTCCTTGCACATCAACATCATTGTCCATGCCACCTCCTCCTCCTCTGTCTCCTCCTCCCTCCTCAACCCCTGTCTCTCCTTCCTCGCCCCCAGCTGCTGCCACAGCGCCGCCAGTCCCTCCAAGCCCAAGCGCTGCTGCGTCTGCTGCCATGGCCGCTCGGAGTGACTCCCGGGCGAACTGCCCAATACCCATGGGGATGCGGCAGTGACATACAGACAGAGGGTATAATGATTTGATAAGCGTGTAGGGTGGTAGAGGCGACAAGGGTGGGAGAGGGAATGAGCATGTGTAAGTGCCGTACGGAAAGAGACGGCTTGGCAGGAAGGTGGAGGCTTGGATTTGGGACGTTTCAGAACTAGGATTTGAGTGCAGCTTTTCTAATTGAGATAAGTGATGATAGAGAAAGGGGGGTGAGAAGCATAGAAGAAAAGGGGAAAGAAGAGAGCTGCAATTTTGAAAAGAAATGGAGGTCTACGGAACACTAAAGGGGCAGCGGAAGAACACAATAAACGAATAACAGAACACTGAAGAAACAAAAGAGACTGATGAACAGGAAAAAGACTGCAGGTAGCACCCAGAACAGCTCACCTCATATCAAAGTTTCCTAAGAACACCTTATGAGAGGGAAAATAATAATATATATATGTAAGAAAATATTATATGTTTATGCATGGAGGACATTGGCAGCTCACATTGAGGAAGCTTGTGACGCGGTCCAGAACAGCGGTGGGTGCACACTCGAAGGGATGAGACCCAGCGACCTGATGAACGCGCACACAGGTGACACAGACATGCCATTTGACGAGATGCAGGTGCTATGGGATACAATGGGATACAACAGGATGCAAGGGATACATCTCTTCCTGTGCTACAGCTACAGCAATTCATCACTCGCACCCTTAAACCCGTACTCAACCCTCCACTTCTGCTTCATCCACAAACCTCCTCCTAGAATATCAACAACATCTGCTCAACACTTCATTAGCATATCTACATTCACAGCACCATATCTTATCGAACCCCAAACCCTACACCACACACCCTCTTACCTCCGCTGCTGTTCTCCCTGGGTGCGCTGCCTGCCAGCCAGCTATTGAAGAAGGAGAGCAGGTGCATGCCCCGGGGGCGTGGCTGCATACACCTCCTCTCCTCCTCTAAACTAAATACAAAAGCCTCTTGCAAGACAACGACTCTTTGAGATACCCCACGATTACTTACCTCCGCTGCTGTCCTCCCGGGTTGCGCCTGCCGGGTATCAAAGAAGGAGCGCAGGAACATGCCGCGAGGCGTGGCTGCAGCCTCGGGGTCGAAGGTGTCAAAGTAGCGATCAACAGCCACACGCACCCTGTTTGATAGGAAGGAGGACCAGAAAGACAGAAAGAATCAGAGGCTCAAACGACTCTGCTTTCGTTCTCTTTTGATTTGGGCGCGGGTGGGTGGGGAGGTGCCAGGTGGGGAGTACTTTTGAGGCGCCTCAAAAGTCGTGGGTGGGTGGGGAGGTGCCTGCCAGGTGGGGAGTATTTATATACCTTTTTTCCGATGTGAGGCAGCTTTGCCAAGCTGTGAAAGGAGGAGTGTGCAACGGGACAAGGTGGCAGGTTGAAACTTCAAAAATAGGTTGTGACCGCAACGCACCGAGCACAATCCGTGTTGGTGTTGAGATATGTCCATATGGCTTGAAACACCTTACTGCCGCTGACAATGCTGGACGATGGCACCTCATTTGAACCACTCTGCATCCCACTGCTGCTGCTGCTGTCTGCGTTGCCGCCGTCGCTGCCTGTTAGCTGTGGAAAGCGTCTGAGAACGCGGTGCAGCAGCACCTGGGTAAAGGTGCGTAAGTTGTGGTGGTGACTGGTGACATAGGGAAGCGTGGCAGGCAGCAGCTGGTGCAGGTGCAGCAGCTGTAGTGAGGGGTCCTTGGTGTGGAGAATGAGACAGGCTGCAATAAGCACGTATGATGCTTGTGCCTGTATGGGGTGATGGGGAATGGGGCGTTGGGAGGAGCATGAGGGGGGGAGTGAGGGGGAAAGAAGACGGGAGGGGAGGAGGAGCGAGAGAGAGTGAGTGCAAGGCCGTAGAGAGCTTTGTGTGGGGTGAGTGAGACAGGGATCTATGATGCATGTGCACGATGACAGCGGAAGCAACAGAAAAGAGGAAGGCAAGTCAGCAGATAAAGAAAAAAACGTGGAGCCAAGAGACTGGGAGTAGAGGTTGGGAGTGGAGGGCAAGGGCGAACGCTTCGAGAGTAAGTGGTTGCGAGTGAGTGCGTGGGAGGGGAGGAGCGGTGGACGGAATGGTATGGTCTGATGGTATGGTATGGTATGGTATGGTATGGTATGGTATGGTATGGTATGGTATGGTATGGTATGGTATGGTATGGTATGGTATGGTATGGTATGGTATGGTATGGTATGGTATGGTATGGTATGGTATGGTATGGTATGGTATGGTATGGTATGGTACGGTATGGTGCGGTACGGTACGGTACGGTACGGTACGGTATGGTATGGTATGGTACCTGTGTCTTGAGGTTGGCGTTCTGAAGATGGTTCAGTACGTGTGTCTCAACCTGTTGAGGGGAGTGGGTGGAAAACATACGTGTTTTCTGTGAGTTTTCTTCGTGTGTGTGTGTGTGTGTGTGTGTGTGTGTGTGTGTGTGTGTGCGTGCGTGCGTGCGTGCGTGCATGTATGGGTGTGCGTGTGTGTCTCTGTAAATAAAGAATGGAGAGGGCGAGACTGGCATACCAGGTGGGGGAAGCGGAGGAACATGAGGACACCGAATATCTCCACATACTGCCGCACTGACGGCATGTTGTTGTGCTGCGATGCGTTGCATGGTACAGGCGAAACAGGAGGGGAGGGGAAGGGATGGGGGGGGAGGGGAGGGGAGGGGAGGGGAGGGGAGGGGAGGGGAGGGGAGGGGAGGGGAGGGGAGGGGAGGGGAGGGGAGGGGAGGGGAGGGAGGACGAGGAGGGGGAAAGGGGTCGGCAACAAGATTGGTCAGCTTATGAGTTGACATGAAAGATTTCCCCCGTGCAGCGAGGGCCTTCGAGGGACATTGATTACACCCACAGATGTCACTGCGAGCGTCTCGAAGTGTCTTGGATCTGAGATTCAGAAGTCTAAAATTTCTACGTACAAATTTCCACAGGAAGATGCAGGCACGCACCTCTAGAGCCCTGCTGTAGAGGCCAGTGACTGTCAGTCAGTGGTAAACAGGTGGGGTGCAGCCCACCTCCGCAGCCCACCTCCGCAGCCCACCTCTGCAGTCCACCTGTTTACCGGTGAGAGCAGGAAGATGCAGGCACGCACCTCTAGAGCCCTGCTGTAGAGGCCAGTGACAGACGGCAGCATGTCATGCGATATGAACGGGGAGAGCAGCGCAAGCATCTGCCACACCCGAACCTTCCTCCTGTGGATCTGACACCACCAACACAAATAGAAAACCAGAGGGCGAGAGACATGGAATTTAAAGAAGTGTTGCTGCAAGTACACTTGGAAAGCAACACAGGGGGGAGGGAGGCAGGGGTTTCGATGACACAGGGTGTGTGTGTGTGTATCCCTTCCGATGACAAACAAGAAGTGTGTATCAGTTTGTGTGTGGGTGCATGTGTAGGTGCTACCACCACCCCCTCTCCACCACCACCATCCTCTCTCCACCACCATCCTCTCTCCACCACCCTCTAGCCACACCACCACCCTCTAGCCACACCACCACCCTCTAGCCACAACACCGCTCACCGCACTGTGCTTCTTGTACAGCTCCTTAGATAGCTCCTGATCCGTCACCTGATGGGCCGGGCGCAACAGGGAGAGGTCAGCCAGCAAGCATCACCATTAAAATCAAGCATCAACGGAAAGCGGGCTTGACCTCTTGTTCTGACCTCTTGACCTTTCGGCCCAGTCCAAGGGAAATGCAGAAACGGTCGGTATACATGGGCAAATGGCGAGTCGAGTTTTACTGGACTCGTTTTGACGAGTTTTTTTTCCTTTGACGAGTCGAGTCGAGTTTTACTTGTCGAGTTTTTTTTTGTCAAAATGCTGACTCGAAACTCGGCCCCAAAGTCGAGTTTTTTTTAAAACTCGGATGAGCCTAAAAAAACTCATCCGAGTCAAGTAAAACTCGACTCGATTCTAAACACTACCCTAGCCTAAACCCCCAGCCACACGAAAACAGTTGTAGGGTGCCCAGAAAACTGCCACAGGCGTCAACACCCACAAACGACCCAGCCAGCCCCACCTCTCCTCCCCCCTTTCACTTTCCAACCAAGCTACTCACCGCCACGCCAGCTGCACTAGTGTTCACAGTGGAACACATCCAAAACAGCGAGTCACACCTTCAGCAGCATATTAAAACCCAGAAACAGACATTTGTACCCCCCCGTGGTGGACCATTTGATGCGCGAGTTTTTTACAACTCGTCTAGGTTAAACAAAACTCGTGAGTGAAAAAAAGCTCGCGAGTTATGGGAAACTCGCCTGTCTAGCCGAGTTTTTCACGAGTTTTTTTAAACTCGCGAGTAAAAATCGACTCGTTTTCACGAGTTTTTTTACCAAAATCAGAACTCGAAACTTGTTATTTTCGAGTACCTAAAACGAGTCTAGAAAAGCACGTTTATACGACAAGCTGGGACCCGACGAGAAGAGAAAAGACAAGGCAGAGGGGTTTGGGGGTGTGAGAGGGGTTTGTTGAGGGGGAACGTACCGCTGATTCGAGGAGAAGCATGAGAAGCTGCTGACAGCTGCGGATGGCGTGATGCTTGTCAGAAGATGTGGCAGGAGCAAAAGTGGCAGGAGCAGGTGGAGTGGCAGGAGCAGGTGGAGTGGCAGAAGCAGCAGAAGTGGCAACAGGTGGGAGGTAAAGTGATGCGAAGTGGTGAGCCATGATAGCGACACACACACGAGCAAACATCTCTGAGTTGGTGAACACCTGAGGTGAGGCCAAGGGGGGGGGGGGGGGGGGGAAGAGAAGGAAGTGGGGAAGAAAAAGGGGTGGATTCATGGCAAACGGCGAATGGCAGAGTTGAGCAGCATGTAACACGCATGCACAGATGCACGCATGCACAGATGTGCACACGCATCGCATGCAGCCAGACGCACGTGCGTAGACAGACAGAGAGGCACGCAAGCAAACATGTGCCCACGCACACATAATGCTGGTTACAATTCCTCCATCCAATGCTTTCAGGCAAGGAAACGCCGCCAATCAAGCATAGCACAATGTGCTTGCCTAAACTGACTTTTGAGTCGACTCAAAAGCCAATCAAGCATAGCACAATGTGCTTGCCTAAACTGACTTTTGAGTCGACTCAAAAGCCAATCAAGCATAGCACAATGTGCTTGCCTAAACTGACTTTTGAGTCGACTCAAAAGCCAATCAAGCATAGCACAATGTGCTTGCCTAAACTGACTTTTGAGTCGACTCAAAAGCCAATCAAGCATAGCACAATGTGCTTGCCTAAACTGACTTTTGAGTCGACTCAAAAGCCAATCAAGCATAGCACAATGTGCTTGCCTAAACTGACTTTTGAGTCGACTCAAAAGCCAATCAAGCATAGCACAATGTGCTTGCCTAAACTGACTTTTGAGTCGACTCAAAAGCCAATCAAGCATAGCACAATGTGCTTGCCTAAACTGACTTTTGAGTCGACTCAAAAGCCAATCAAGCATAGCACAATGTGCTTGCCTAAACTGACTTTTGAGTCGACTCAAAAGCCAATCAAGCATAGCACAATGTGCTTGCCTAAACTGACTTTTGAGTCGACTCAAAAGCCAATCAAGCATAGCACAATGTGCTTGCCTAAACTGACTTTTGAGTCGACTCAAAAGCCAATCAAGCATAGCACAATGTGCTTGCCTAAACTGACTTTTGAGTCGACTCAAAAGCCAATCAAGCATAGCACAATGTGCTTGCCTAAACTGACTTTTGAGTCGACTCAAAAGCCAATCAAGCATAGCACAATGTGCTTGCCTAAACTGACTTTTGAGTCGACTCAAAAGCCAATCAAGCATAGCACAATGTGCTTGCCTAAACTGACTTTTGAGTCGACTCAAAAGCCAATCAAGCATAGCACAATGTGCTTGCCTAAACTGACTTTTGAGTCGACTCAAAAGCCAATCAAGCATAGCACAATGTGCTTGCCTAAACTGACTTTTGAGTCGACTCAAAAGCCAATCAAGCATAGCACAATGTGCTTGCCTAAACTGACTTTTGAGTCGACTCAAAAGCCAATCAAGCATAGCACAATGTGCTTGCCTAAACTGACTTTTGAGTCGACTCAAAAGCCAATCAAGCATAGCACAATGTGCTTGCCTAAACTGACTTTTGAGTCGACTCAAAAGCCAATCAAGCATAGCACAATGTGCTTGCCTAAACTGACTTTTGAGTCGACTCAAAAGCCAATCAAGCATAGCACAATGTGCTTGCCTAAACTGACTTTTGAGTCGACTCAAAAGCCAATCAAGCATAGCACAATGTGCTTGCCTAAACTGACTTTTGAGTCGACTCAAAAGCCAATCAAGCATAGCACAATGTGCTTGCCTAAACTGACTTTTGAGTCGACTCAAAAGCCAATCAAGCATAGCACAATGTGCTTGCCTAAACTGACTTTTGAGTCGACTCAAAAGCCAATCAAGCATAGCACAATGTGCTTGCCTAAACTGACTTTTGAGTCGACTCAAAAGCCAATCAAGCATAGCACAATGTGCTTGCCTAAACTGACTTTTGAGTCGACTCAAAAGCCAATCAAGCATAGCACAATGTGCTTGCCTAAACTGACTTTTGAGTCGACTCAAAAGCCAATCAAGCATAGCACAATGTGCTTGCCTAAACTGACTTTTGAGTCGACTCAAAAGCCAATCAAGCATAGCACAATGTGCTTGCCTAAACTGACTTTTGAGTCGACTCAAAAGCCAATCAAGCATAGCACAATGTGCTTGCCTAAACTGACTTTTGAGTCGACTCAAAAGCCAATCAAGCATAGCACAATGTGCTTGCCTAAACTGACTTTTGAGTCGACTCAAAAGCCAATCAAGCATAGCACAATGTGCTTGCCTAAACTGACTTTTGAGTCGACTCAAAAGCCAATCAAGCATAGCACAATGTGCTTGCCTAAACTGACTTTTGAGTCGACTCAAAAGCCAATCAAGCATAGCACAATGTGCTTGCCTAAACTGACTTTTGAGTCGACTCAAAAGCCAATCAAGCATAGCACAATGTGCTTGCCTAAACTGACTTTTGAGTCGACTCAAAAGCCAATCAAGCATAGCACAATGTGCTTGCCTAAACTGACTTTTGAGTCGACTCAAAAGCCAATCAAGCATAGCACAATGTGCTTGCCTAAACTGACTTTTGAGTCGACTCAAAAGCCAATCAAGCATAGCACAATGTGCTTGCCTAAACTGACTTTTGAGTCGACTCAAAAGCCAATCAAGCATAGCACAATGTGCTTGCCTAAACTGACTTTTGAGTCGACTCAAAAGCCAATCAAGCATAGCACAATGTGCTTGCCTAAACTGACTTTTGAGTCGACTCAAAAGCCAATCAAGCATAGCACAATGTGCTTGCCTAAACTGACTTTTGAGTCGACTCAAAAGCCAATCAAGCATAGCACAATGTGCTTGCCTAAACTGACTTTTGAGTCGACTCAAAAGCCAATCAAGCATAGCACAATGTGCTTGCCTAAACTGACTTTTGAGTCGACTCAAAAGCCAATCAAGCATAGCACAATGTGCTTGCCTAAACTGACTTTTGAGTCGACTCAAAAGCCAATCAAGCATAGCACAATGTGCTTGCCTAAACTGACTTTTGAGTCGACTCAAAAGCCAATCAAGCATAGCACAATGTGCTTGCCTAAACTGACTTTTGAGTCGACTCAAAAGCCAATCAAGCATAGCACAATGTGCTTGCCTAAACTGACTTTTGAGTCGACTCAAAAGCCAATCAAGCATAGCACAATGTGCTTGCCTAAAACAGCACCCCTCACATGTGCAAGCTCCGCGTCATGGCTCCTGGCCAAGTGGCAGTACTCATGCTTTGAGCCACCTCAGAGGTGGCATCATGCTATTGAGGAGGCGCGTCAGAACTCACATGTGCAAGCTCCGCGTCATGGCTCCTAGCCAAATGGCAGTACTCGAGTGATGCTACTGCACTCTCCGCCACCTCCCCGTCTAACTCCTCATCTACTGCGTCTGTGGGTGATAAGGATAGGGAGGAAGCAAGCAGCACGTGCAGACACACACAGGGAGGGAAGGCAGCAAGCAGCAGGTGCAGACATCTTTTGAGGCGCCTCAAAGGCAAGGCTTCTGCACTCTCTGCACTCTCCGCCACCTCCCCGCCTACCTCCTCCTCCTCATCCACCGCATCTGTAAGTGGGGAGGAAGCAAGCAACAGGCGCAGACACAAGACTGTGGAACTGTTGGATAGAAGAGGCAGGAATGAGATGGCAATTCTGCTTCGAAACGTCTCAAAAGAGTTTACAGCCGACTCGAAACGGATTAGGGGCAGGCTGCTTGAAAAGACGAGCCAGGAAAGAGGTTGCCCTGCTGCTCCTCTCTCTGTTGTACCGCCTGAAAGCCTCTCTATCTAGCTCCTTGTGTGCGCTTTTAAGGCGCCTCAAACAACTGATGTGCTGCCTCCTGTTCCAACGCAATCTCTGTCACCTTAGAAACGCCCTCTCATCTCATCCACACCACCAACCAGCAGCACATGCTGAGATGCAAACAAGGCCACCACCATCATCAGCCATGCACTACATACCAGCACCGTGCAGAGAGAGAGCAACTTGTAAGGTGCGGTGCCTCAAAGCCATTTACTACGCACCAGCGCCGTGCAGAGTGAGTGCCTTGAGAGTGGGGAGGTAGAAGGAGGCAGTGCTGGGGAAGGCGGTGAGCAGCGAGGTGAAGTGCATGGAGAAGAGGCGCATGGTGCGCGGGCTGCGCTCAGCCAAGGTCATGAGGCGCTCTACCATCTGATGGGGTGAGGTGGGGGAGGGAGGAGGGGCAGAGGAGGAGAAGGGAAGCGAGGGAGACGGGGAGAATGGGAACGGGGAGAAGGGGAAAAGGGGAGAAGGGGAAAACGGGAGGGGGAGGAGAAGGGGAGAATAACAGTGTAATGACGAGGACAGGAAAAGGGTCCTAGCAAATAGTGACGATTCTTGAAGCACCCGAAAGAGGAAACATGCTGAAAAAATGCGGAGAGAACTCCCCTCAAGAAGCCTTGTGCGCCCACACGAGCAAGAGGACTCACTCAGGAATAAAGAGCAGGGAAACGTACCCACTGCAGAGGAGGCTCAATGCCAGAAGAAGCAAGGCCTTCCACCCCCTCCGCCCCTCCACCACCATTACCACCGCCACTACCATCATCTCTGGAAGCATCCGCATTACCACCTCCCTCAGCAGGTTGTGGGTCGAAAGAGTGCATGCACGGCAGGGAGAAGAGGGCCGGGTGGAAGATGGCAGAGAGGAAGGCTGCTACTGGCGCCACCCTGCGCTTCTGCCCATCCTCCACTGCCCTCCATGCTGATGTTACTAGCCGCCATGTGACCTGTTGGTGTGGGGCAGGGAAGCGGGGAGGATGGGGGATGCGGGGAGAGGAGAGGAGAGGAGGGGAGAGGGGATGATGAGTGGAGAGGAGTGGGGAGAGGAGCTGGGGAGAGCAGAAGGGAAGGAGAGAGAAGGGAAGGGAAGGGAGGAGAGGGGAAGGGAACAGAGGGGAAGGCATGGGAGAAGTAAAAACGAGGTGGTGAGAGACAGAAGACATCCTACATGGCAGAATTTTAGGTAGCCTGGTCGCTCGCCCCTGCAACCTGGGCGGTGGCTTGCTTAACCAACCAGCAATATGCCTCCCAGCAGCACCGCACAGTACCGGAATGGAACTCCTCCCACTCACCTCGACTCGTTGGGGGTCAGATTGGAAAGTATCGAGCACGCGCAGGGAGAGGAGGGAGCGGAGGGCGCGGAAGAGTGGCAGGAACTGCTGCTCCTCCAGACCCTCAAGGCTGCATGCCGTGGATGGCATGGTGGAGTGGAAGGGTGAGGGAGAGAAGAATTGAGTGGAATGGGGGGGGTTGGGGTTGGTGGTAAAGTAGCTCGTCAAAACGTCTCTAATCTCTGCAGACGATGGAAGCGGGGGGGATGCTGGTTCTTTCTTTTGGGCACATAGAAAATTATTCCCGTAGAAGGTTCAGGAGGAAAAGAGGGGAATGTTGGATGAAAGAAATGTTAGCACAGCAAAAGGAAAGAAAGCAGGCTGGCACTTTGACACATGAGCCACGAACAATTGAATAGTGACGTGAGAAGCCAGAAGCGTAAAGTGCAAATGGAAGATGCCGTTTGGCACTCCACATGGGTCGTGTTTTGTCAAGTGCTGCCAGTGCACCTGGCAGGCATGCGGCAGCTATCAGCAGCTGACTCCGGCACGAATCTCCAGCACGAAGTTCCAGAACTTATTACCAAGCAGGCAGCATCAAGGCCACCCACCTATCCGCAGCATCTTCAAGCAGTGCCTGCTGTACCGCAACCATCCTCTCCCTCTCCCTCTCCCTCTCCTCCCCACCCTCCACAGCCACCACCCCTGCTGGCGACGAGCCGTTGCCAGCAGCATGGACCAGCAGTGCAGCGCACAGGAGTCCGTCCACACAGTCCCACTTCACCTCCAGCAGCCGCGCCATTCTGCTGCGCGCCACTCCCCCGCCACTCCTGCCCGCTGCCCCTGCCACCACCACCACCGCCTCTAACAACCCCAGCACCCCTGACCTCCCTGCCCCTCCCGCCCCTCCTGCTGCTCCACTCTCCCGTCCTGCCACTCTTTTCCCCTCGCCTCCTGCCCCTCCTCCTTCTCCTTCCGTCCCCTCCTCGCTTTCCTTCAGCGGCTGCTGTTGCTGCTGCTGTGATGGCAGTGCTGCAATGGCGCCCACGGCAAGTAAATGGCACACTGGTTGCAGCAGCTCCAGACAGCCCAGCAGTAGCTCTGCCTCGACCTGGTGGTGTTGTGCGGTAGATGGTGGTGGTGGGATGATGATGGTGGTGACATGAGTGGGCAATGGATGTTGTGGGACGATGCAGTAGATTGTTTTTGAGGCGCCTCAAAAACCACCTTTTGAGGCGCCTCAAAAACGACCTCAATGATGGAGCTGACATGAGTGGGCAATGGATGTTGTAGGACGATGCAGTAGATGGGCGGAAGAAAAGAAAACAGGGCAGCAGCGGGCTTACAATCGTCAACACATGAGTTGTGGGTGGGCACGTCGCACATGGCGAATGACGCATGGAGCACGGCACACGGCACAAGGAACACAGCACGTGGCACAGAGTAAACTGCAAACGCACACCCATGACAACGCAAAGCCCAGAATCCCCATAACACAAAGTAACTCGTAGTCCCTCGGTGTACCTACAGACTCACCTCAGTATGCGGCCACTTGCTCTTGTGACACAGCTCCAGAGCGCTCCCGACACAACCCCCCACCCACGCACGAATGCTCCCCTCCACTCCCGCAAGCCACGACAGGTCACTCGGATGAAGCCTCACGCCTGCTCCATTCTCTTCTCTTGCACCCATGAGGCTCATGTCCGCTTGCTTGTGCATGTGTGCCCATCTAGCAGCCGCCGCAAAGCAGCGCACCAGATTAACCTGTGGATGCGATGTGAGGTGGTGACATGGGGCATGGAAGGCCTGGTTTTTGAGATGATATTGCAATGATTGCAGTCATGGTGCCACTGCCTTTCACACGCGGAAGCAGAAAAGGAGATGTTTCGAGCTTGGCTGGAAGCAGAAGAAGGAATCTTGCGTGTGACAAGGAAGCTGAGGAAGATGAGAGGATAGGAAGGAAGGCATCTGGGGCAGAGGGCGGAGGAGGAACAGGCCTGTATTGATAGAAAGTTCGGCAGGAGCAGAAGCAGAATTAGAAGCAGGTATTAGCAGCACTGACCGCTCGCAGCACAGCAGCGCCGGTGGTGAGAGGCAGGCGGCGCAGAGTGGGGCCTCCGAGCTTCCCCCGCACTGCGGCTGGTAGAGGTGCTGAGGAGGTGGCTAACAAGGCTAATTGATCCGGGGTGGAGAAGAGGAACTGATCTTGGGAGGCCAAAGCAGTGAGAGATGGCTGCAGGTTCGCCGTCCATGCATGCACCCAAGGGTCGAAACCATACGACCAGGAAGTAACGGGTAGAGTGAAAAGAGGGGGAAACAGAGAGAGAGAATGACATCAGGAAAGGGAATAAAAACGACTGGTGTAGGAGTTTGTTGCATCGGCGATTGCATTGCAACCCAAGCGCACAAATCATCTAAACAGTAAGGAGCAAACTGAACACGAGCCTAGAATCTGCTCTCAAGACTGCAGATGGACACAAAGACAAGTTCCTGAAAAATAACAAATGACAAATAGAAAACAAAAATGGAGGCCTTCGTACCATGACCAGTGAAAGAAGCTCCAGCAAGGCGCTTCTTGAAGCCACCATCATCTGCCTTGCACATGCACTACTGCTCAAGTCACTGCCGCTGCTGCTGCTGCTGCTGCTGCTGCTGTTGATACTGCTGGCGGTGCTATTGTCAGCAGCTTTCACACAGCCCTTCCAATAGCGTTCTGCCACGTCATACTGCTCCAGCAGCGCCTGAAGGAGAACAAGCAGCCTCTGCCTGCCACCTGGCGGCATGTGAGTGGCCAGGAGATCTGAAAAGAGCCCCTGCAGATCCTGCAAGGTGAAGAACAGAGGAGACGCACAAAGGGGAGGAGAGCAGGAAGGTTGGGTGAGGAGCAACGGCAGCAGCGAGACCAAATGAGAGAGAAAGTGTTACTGCAGCCACAGCTTTAATTGGCACACACTATTGTGAATCAGCACACACACTTTTGAGACGTCTGAAAGTTCAGCACACGCGCGTATAGCACAGCCCAGCGACGTGACACCGTCTTAATCAGCACACAAACATTTGAGACGCACACAGAAGGCGCGCAGAGCAGCTCTCAACTTATGTTTTTGAGAATTCTCAAAAAGCATAAGCTTTCAACTTACCTTCCCTGCTGCTGCAAGCACGTGGGGCGTCGGCATGGCGGCTAGCAGCACGAGACAGCAGCGAGCAGAGGCAGCATGCCACGACGCCAGATCACTGTCAGATATCAACTCCACCAACCTCTCATCCTCCACCTCCTCCCCTTGCCCACCTCTCCTTTCCTCCCCTTTCCTCCCGCCATAGTCCTCTGTTTCTGTCCCGCCCAGCTCTTCTTGGGACTGCAGCAGCAGCAGCAGCGCTTCCTCCTTTTCCTCCTCACCAGCAGTCTTCCCCAGGACAAAGAAGCGCAGTGCAGTGATTAGCCGCTGTGCCAGGTGGCAGCTGGAATTTGGCTGCGGTTCCGTCAGCAAAGGTTCAGACAGTCCGTTGAAAGAGGGGCTTCCAGAAGAGGCAGCACTACTGGTACTGGTGGGAACACTGCTGGTGGTGGTGGCGCTGGTAACATCGCTAGCAGTGGTGATACTGGCAGTGCCGGTTTGTGTCGGGTGGGTGCTGTGCACGTGGGTGGATGGTTGCGGTGTGTGCAGCCAGCTCACAATGGTTGATCGCACAGATGCTGCATGATTCAAGGGGCCCAATGGAACCAACGGAAAGAGAACAAGTGGATGAGAGGAGGGAGTGGGGGAAAGAGAGGTGGACCGATTTGTACTACAGCAAGGTCTGACGGGACAGCAAGCGTTGTGATTGATGTGTAGATTAGAGCAAGGAGACTGCAAAATGTGCAAATACGTACAGGAAAGAAGAGGAGAGTGCAGAATGCACTATGTAACAACCGTGAAAGCACGCAACAAGCATAAAGGCACACGCGAAAACGGAAAGAACCAATAGGATGACGAAGAGGGGCAGTGTAGGAAGAGCAGAAGGTGTGTACCTGTGGAGAGCAAGCCTTGGTGGGGCAGGATGCAGAGGAGGCGGAGGAGGAGAGGCGTGGAGAGGTGCGAGGCTGATACCGATGCTGTCACTGCTGCAAACACGTGCGTGGATACTGTTGTTGCAGGCGCAAAGCGCAGGGGAGGGGGGGAGGAGGGGCGGGTGATAACGGAGAAGGATGTTGAACCAACCGAACAACAATACATGGTACGACAACAATACCATGTATTGTTGTTCACCATGGTATGACATGGTGATCAAATTGTGTATGGCAAAAGGAGAGAACTGGAACCAGAAACTTGAAAAATATGAAGAAGAAGAAGGCTCACAAAAAGGCAAATCCAGAAAGAGGGCACCGACGAAACGGGCAGAAACCAGCTGAAAAGAGGAGTGGGAATGGGCATATCATTCACACTTCTATTGAGCAACTCAAAAAGCATCTCCACTCCTCTTTCTACCTTTGAGCCGAAATGCAGGATTCAAGTGTCGCCGTGCCATCTCCAAGACTTGACAGAACAGCAGCGCCAATTGCACATCCTGCATTTGAGGGACCTCACAAGTTACCTTTCAGCCGGAACGCAGGGTTGAAGTGCCGCCGAGCCATCTCCAGCACTTGACAGAACAGCAGCGCCAACTGCACCTCCAGCTCTGTCCCCTCGCCCGTCCTCCCCTTCTCCAAACACCCCACCAAACCTTCCAAGTAACCCAATTTGTCCTGTGATAACGCCTCCTCCCCAACCGTCCCCTCCTTCCCCTTCACCCCCCCGCCCCCTTCTCCTGTCTCTGCAGTGCCTTGTACCATGTGTCTGGTAGTGAGGAAGCTAGAGGGCGCAGCGGCAGCATGGATACACATGGCGCATGTCATGTGGCCTATGCGTCCGGGCATGATGCCAATCATGCTGGACAGCAGGCGCTGCAGGAGGAGCGGACGAGCTCTGATTGGGAGTACAGGGGGTGAGGAGTGGGGGGGTTGGGAAGAGGGACGGAGGTGGGGGGGTGATGCGAGCTGCGATTTCATTTGGGCAACAACAAGGCTGGTGATTCGGGTGGAGAGAAGAAGAACGGGAAGAGGACGACCTCTGAAATGCAAATGGCAATGGCAATGGCAGCAGCTGCAGAGAGGTGGGCAAAAGACGCATGCAGCAGAGGTACCATGCAGCAGAGGTACCATGCAGCAGAGGTACCATGCAGCAGGGGTACCATGCAGCAGAGGTACCATGCAGCAGAGGTACCATGCAGCAGAGGTACCATGCAGCAGAGGTACCATGCAGCAGAGGTACCATGCAGCAGAGGTACCATGCAGCAGAGGTGCCATGCAGCAGCTTACCGAGCTGGGAGAGGGGCCAAAAGTTACATTTGAGTCTAACTTAGAATTCACCTGGCAGAGATGCATGGGGCAGGGGTACCATGCAGCAGCATACCGGGCTGGGAGAGAGGCCGAGAGTTGGGCAAAGACGCATGCGGCTGCTTCAGCAACTGTGGACGAGTATCGATCCCTGATGCCTGCAGGGAGAGGTGGAAACAGCGACACAAGGAAGAAACCCCTTTTTACTGAAAAAGGAAAGAGAGAGAGGGAGACGGGATGGCTGGCTGGAAAAGGTAACTCTCTGCAGAAAGCAGAAACATTTGCGAGGTTTTTTGGGGAAGAGGAGGGGGGAGTCTGTTTTTTCTGGTGAGAATCCTAAGTGGACGACAGCTGGTGGGAGGGTAAGGTGGAAGAGGGATTGGAGAAGCAGACAACGCGAGGATGAAGATGGATGGTGTACCGAAATCTGGATGGCAAGAGGGGTTATCGAGAGCAGGCAGGAAGACATCCAGCAGGAATGTCAGTGGTAACCGCCCCACATCCCACTGCTGCTGCTCCTGCTGCTGCTTCCCTCCATCTCCTTTGGTGATTCCTCTTCCAATTTCTGCTGTTTCAATGGGCAGAAGCGCGTCCAAGTCTGCCTCTGCCCCTGCCTCTGCCTCTGCGCCTTGCTGAGCCGTGTGCTTGGATGCAGCAGGAGACGAGTGGACATCGCATCCAAAGCAGCGGAGGAAAGACGCCATGACCAGCCGGCGAACTGGCAGAGGGGAGGTGGGGTGTGGAAAAAGAAGGAAAAGAGGAAGGTATGTGAAACGAAAGGATTGACGAAGAGGGAGCAAAGAGGCAGGCAAAGATAAGTGGCACGAACCTAGATGCTACAAACACGTGAAATGGCACGAGACATCGCGTGCTCTAAGCTGAAGTTTACATCATAGGAAAGTTTATGTATGTATGAGGTAACATACATCATGCTTACATACAGGAGTGCGCATGATATATGTGCTAGAGGAGGCGTTTCAAGGGGGGAAAAGGGAGGGAGGGAGGAAGCTGAAAACGAAGCTACAACATCCGCAGAAACAAGCACCAGGCTGGGAGAAGGCGTAACGATAGGAGGAAGGAGGCGGGGCGGAGGGCAAGACCCACAGCGATGAAGAAGAATGAATGAGAAGGGGACGTGCCTTGAGGGTTGTTGTGTGAGAAGCCTCTAGTCCATGCGATACAGATAAAGGGTAGGTCCACATCGGGCACAGCAGTCCCCCAGGACGACAGAGGAGGAGATAATGCATCCACTGCAGTAGCAGGCGCAGCAGCAGCAGCAGTGCCAGTGCTGGTGCTGGTACCGGTGCTGGAATGATGCGAAGGGGTTGATGAAACTGCAGTGGAGGAGAGCAGGAAGGACATCTGCAGAGTGCAACATGGGTGGCAGGAGGTGTGAGATACAGATTGGCCTGAGGGAGACACAAACGAGTTTAGAGACGTCTCAAACCAGGATCTAGGGTGTCTCGAAATAGGAGAAGCAAGCCAAGCGAGAGAAACATGAGGCAGAGAAGGACAGAACCATCCAGCCTGGGATGACATGTGATAAGAACGCGAGCCTCGTTCTCAGCACTCTGGACATCAGAGGCAAGCAGAGAGGCATGCATGCAGTGCATACGAGCATGCTGTGCCATGATGAAACACACCTGTGGGTCCCACACAGCTTCTGACAGATGCACTCCGAATTCGTCCAGAGTGTTGAGCACCAGGCTCAGCGCCTCCCACCGCTCACTCCTCCTCAGTACCTCTTCCAACTCCTCTGCTACCACCCTGGCCTGCTCCTCCCACTGCCTCTCCTTTCGCTCCTGTTCTTCCACTGCTTCTTCTGCACCCTCCGGCCCTTCCTCCACCTGCCGCTGCTGCTGCTGCTGCTGCTGGCCTTGCTGTGTGTCACTCTCGGCCCCATGCCCTGTCCCATCTTCATCCGCATCCCTCTCTTCACCCTTCT
>CANJKZ010000545.1:40000-150000 GCA_947471745.1 Closterium sp. Naga37s-1
GCTCATCCGTCATCTGCAGAGAAAAGCAACCTCCCTCTTTCTTATTTAATCCCCTCACCCCATCAAAACCGCCCCAAAGCCCCTCACACGTCCTCACATGTACCTGTTTCTCTCAACTGAATTCCGTCTACCTCCAAGCATCCCTCTATCTCCCTCCTCCCCTCCCTCCTCACCTCCTTCTCTACCTCCCTCCTCCCCTCTCTCCTCCCCTCCCTCCTCACTTCCCTCCTCACCTCCCTCCTCACTTCCCTCCTCACCTCCCTCCTCACCTCCCTCCTCACCCCCCTCCTCACCTTGTGGCAGCCCCTGCAACAGCTGGCATGCAACAAACGCCCGCGTCAGCCCCTTCCCGTCCTCCGCCGCACCCGACCCACCCTCCCTCTCACGCAATTTCTCCTCTCTTTCATCCTCTACCTTAAACCCTGCTTCCCGAGCATCTCTGGGCGTGGATGTCTATAGTTGTGGGAACATGGAGAGGAGGGGGGCATGGAAAAAAGGAAGTGGAATATGGGTAGAATGCGAGGGGTGTGTTGACACGCACGACAGTGGCCGGTGCAAATCTGTGAGGGTTTTGCCAGGGTTGAAGGTATAACGTTTAAGCATTACGTAGAAGGATAGTCACCATTCTCGCACTGTTTAACAACCCTAATATCCGCGCAAGACTGTAAGTACTGAGAAACAGGCTCCACGTGTTGAGATAACACACATGGTGTCACACATTCCCCACCTCGTCCAAAAGCGCGCACAGCAGCTGTTGCGGCTCGACTCCGCACGCCGCAATCACTGCGGCTGTGACGGCCGCCGCGAGCGAACGTGCTGCGGATGCCGTTGCGCCGTCGCCGCGAGACGAATTCCATAGTAAGCCCTGCAGCTGCTCTACCAGGCGATCTGCGCTTGCCCATGCTGGTGCTGCTGCCGCTTCCGTGACAATTGCGGGAGCGGACATTACAAGAAAGATACTGCTTTCCGTCTATCTGGAATCGGTAGCAGCTGGCTCAAACTCCGAAGGGAAGTGGCTCGCCTTTTCCTTCCGCTTGGGCTGAGAGTAGAAATTGTAGATGACATCCTGGTTGGAGACCTGTGCATGAAGGAACAGCGCTATAATCAGGCAAACTTTTTTATTTGTAGTGAATGATATTAAATACAGTATAAAAGTTATGGACTAGTATACGTAGGTTTCCAGCAATCTAGATTCGGTTGTTTCACGAGTTTAATATGATACTCGTCTGATTAACAGATATTTTTATCATTTATATCCAATGTTGCATCATATCAGCAGTGCAGAGCCAATAAGCCACTAATGAGCAGTAAATATGCAATATATTTTCCTCCTCCCTCCCATCCATCCCCTTCAGCCCCTCCATCCCCTCCCTTTCTTTTTGCCTCTCCCTTTCTTCTTGCCTCTCCCTTTTCCTCTGTTACAGTTTGGCCCAGTATACGGACGTCTAGATGGGTTGTGTGTGCTGCGGTCCATTGTTAGGTTTGTTGATACAGGTTACAGTGAGGTACATTGTACATTATATAACCCTTTCTAGGGTTTCCTACGATATTTGTACCCATCTCATACTACTGAACATTCCCCTTGCATTAGTTCTGACATACTCCATAAAAAGAGGTGCCTCAGGTTGCTGATGCTTTGGAGGCTGAGCGTAGCCTCAACATGTGAGGAGAGGTAGTGGCGTGGGCAGAGAGAGGGTCAGAGCCAGGGGAAAGGAATGAGTTTGGCGATGGAGGAGAAGGGTGCTAGGAAGCTGTTGGGATAATACATGGCGACCTGCGCAGGGTCAGTCACGATGCCCGGCAGTGCCCACGCTATGCGCGGCCCCACAGACCCCGGTCCACTGTTGCCTCGCTCGATGAACGTGGAAGTGGTGTACACTGTACCTACCCAGTCCAGCCAGCCAGTTGTATTCAGCTGAGGGGAGGGCACGCAAGGCAAGTGCAGTGTGGGGATGAGGGTGGGTGAGGCCATGCAAAGACAGCAGCATTGCTGAAAACGAAGAAAATGACAGGAGAGAAGGGCTTACCACATTTCCGATTTTTGTGCTGATGACAGCCACTCTCGCGTAGGGCTTCCAGGGACGTCCGAGGTATGCCTTGTTGACAAGGTTGCCCTGGATGACGGAGTTGAGGAATGCCCGTGTTCTCCGTGTAGTTGGTGCGACCAGACGCCGTGAGTGCCACACCCGCGTATGGGAGGATGTGGAACGTGCAGTTGTCCAAGACAGCCGCACCGTTGCCAAAGACAAAATCCACCGACCCTTTCACGTAGCAGTTGCGGTAGTACTGGCGCCCAACGTGCGCATACAGGGTGTCCTGCGACCCGAAAAACTCGCACTCGTAAAAGGCTGCGTTGTCGCCCGACTGCCTGAACGCCACCGCTTGGTTCCCAGCCCTCCCTGCCGTGTTCTCAAAGCGAATGCCGATGGCTACAAATCCAGTCCCGGCCACAGCTGAGGGGGTCAGAGAGAAGGGAGAGAGAAAGATCTAAGTATTTATCTTAGAGGTAAGTGACATTTCCCTCAGACACTTCCCTCCCAGCCTCTTCCCTCTTAGACCTAAACCCTGGGAGGGAAGAGGTTTGGAGGGAAATGTCTAGGTACCTATCTCTCTCTCGCTCTCTCAGTCACGGAAGATTTGTCACCCACGCGAAAGTGGGGCGAAGAGAGCACAGCAGCGGGAAGCACCTTAGAAGATGGAAATAGAGGTAGAAGAAGCGCAAACAGAAACGTGCAGACCAGGTGGCGGCGGCAGGGAGGAGAGGAGCGAGGGAGCATGGGTGGTTGCTTACCAACAGTGGCGGACTGGAAGGTGCCGGTGCCGGCAGTGGCGTTGTCGTTCCAGGAGATGACGGTGGATGCAGCAGCCAGCCCCAGCAGCGTGACGTTCTTGCACGTGGAGTTGATGGCCACCTTCTCGTGGTACACGCCCGGCTGGATCAACACCACATAGCGCCCCGTGAACCCCACCGGGTATGCCCTGATCGCTTCCTGCTCGCCCCAGGAGACACACAGAGTGCACACAAGGCAAGGCACACACAGAGCTGTGAGGGCGACGCCAGCGCTCAAGTGATGTGAGGCCGAATTTCCCTCTCCTGTAAGCATGCACACATTCTCTTTCACACGCACCTGCACGGTGAGGAAGTTCCCGGAACCATCCTGTGCCACGGTGACCGTGGGGGTGATGCGCGGAGGGGGCCGTGGGGAAGGGGGCGGAGATCGGGGCGGAGATGGGGGCGGATATGGGGGCGGGGAAGGGGGAGGGGAGGGAGGTGGAGGAGGAGGGGAGGGAGGAGGAGGAGGAGGAGGAGGAGGAGGAGGAGGAGGAGGAGGAGGAGGAGGAGGAGGAGGAGGAGGAGGAGGGGAGGGAGGTGGAGGAGGAGGGGAGGGAGGTGGAGGAGGGGAGGGAGGTGGAGGAGGGGAGGGAGGTGGAGGAGGAGGGGAGGGAGGCGGAGGAGGGGAGGGAGGTGGAGAAGGAGGGGAGGGAGGTGGAGGAGGGGAGGGAGGAGGGGGGGAAGGTGGAGGGGGAGATGGAGGAGGTGAGGGAGGGGGAGGAGAAGAGGGAGGAGGGGAAGGAGGGGGGGGCGAAGGTGGAGGGGAAGGATCCGGCAGTAGCCGGCAAGGCGGTTCAGTGGTGGTGGCCATGCCGGTGCCAGGAGTGGTGTCGGAGATGGAGTTGTGGGGGTTGGCCACCGTGATGGCAATGGCTGTGCCTGCACCGGTGGCAGTGGGGCCCGCATGAGGAGCCCTACCCGCAGTGACGGCTTGCCACAGGCGGCGGTGCTGGTGCCGGTGCCGGGAATGACGCCAGAATTGCCAGAAGGGCTGGTTTCGGGGATGGGGTTGTCGGAGTTGGCCACCCGGATAACATTGCCCGTACCTGCCAGCACTGACAGCTTGTTGCGGGCCGTGGCGAGTGGGCCGAGTGGAGTTGTGTTTGTGGCCGGCGCCTTTGCCAGTGCTGGGAGTGCCGGTGTTGGGGCTGGAGTTGTGTTTGTTGGCCACCGTGGTGGCAGTGCCCATGCCTGCACCCATGACGGTGGAGTCTGCACCACCGCTGGTCGCGCCGGCGGCTTGCAGAAGGCGGCGGCGAGAGGGCACGGAGGCGGCAGCAGCAGAGTTATCGGCTGTTGCAATCATGGCCGCCATGTCCGCTGCTCGCCCCAGCGCCTCCATCGCCAGCGCCCGCGCGTCCATCGCTGCTTTCTGCACGCACCAAACACACACATGTCGCCGCCAAAGCCGCGTGCAACACCATGAGCACCCCATGAACGCTGCAGAAGGCACGTCCCTCAATGGGAATACTTTCCAAAGTGCGGCAATGTGGGCAACGAATGGTGGCGAGAAGCGAGCAGGGAGCGCGAGATCAGCGCCATGCCATCCCATGCCTGCTTCACGCCGCGGCAGTCATGCCATGCGCGCCGAGCAGCAGCAGGGGCCCGGAGCGGGGAGGCGCGCACCTGCAGGGCGTTGACGCGCGGGTCGCGGGAGCTGCCCGGCGCGAAGCGGTCGAAGCCCTGGGCGCAGTCGAGCGCGAGTGTGACGGCGCTGGAGAGGTGGATGCGCGGCAGATTCACGTCCTCGCCGCCGCTCGCCATCATCCGCGCTGCCTCCTCCACGCTCTCCGACGCCAACGCCATCTGCCGCATCACCGTGGTGCCACACACGCATCAGCTTATGCGTCACACAAGCGCGTGTGGCTTAGGGCCCACGGACAGCGTATTACGAGGGCATCAGCATGACGGCTCAATGCACTGGCATCAAGTGCAGGGAATGCTTGGCGTACGAGCAAAATCTGGAAGCATCAATTCAGCCCGACCGAAAGTGGTTGTCTCACCTGTTCCACGCAACTGCGCGCCAGGCCGGTCCAAGCCTTCACGTTTGTCGCATCCTCCAGCGCCGAAGCGCGCGAATGCGCCACGGCAGCCGCGGCCTTGCCGGCCGCCATGTGCGCCCGGGCTTCTCGCGATTTTAGCTGGAACTTAGCGGTACGCCAAACCACCAAGTCCCGCATGCGCACTCCCGACGTTGCCTTCGCGCGATGTCCGGTGAGCCCGAGACTCCGAGTGAGGCGGCGGGAAGAGCGGATAGTCACGGACGCGTCCGCATCCGCTGGCAGTGCTGCGGCAGGGAAAAGGAGAAGAAACGCCATGGCTGCTACTACAAGTAACGCCGTCGCATGATGGACAGTCATGGCATCCCAAATATCAGAACGTAGAAATCACTGTGAAAGTGAGGGATACCCCAGGTTACCAGGTACCCGAAACGGAACCCTGGGGTATCCCTCACCAAGGTATCCTGTTGGTGTCCTGTGGGTAGGGATTTCGCTCCGGGGGAACTCTTTTGGGATGGGCAGACACCTCAACACCACGCTGGGTCTCGCGGGCCGGGTCGCCGTGACGCCCTCGCGGTGACAACTGCTCGAGGATAGCGATTATCGAAGTCTCTGCACGAGAGGTTGTAAGACAAGTCCATGGTCGCGGCAGCTTTGTACTCAGAGAGACTCTAACGCAGCCCGCCGATTCATACTGTAACTCTGATGGAATGTGGTTTTGTGGGTTGTTTGGTTGGCCACGAGCCTACTTGGGATGGGATGTCGGCTTATCGATGCGCGCGTGAATCGCGGAAACGAGCTGGATCTTTTGATAAACAACAAAAGAATGTGTACTGACCTAAAATGTCTATCCCTCAGAATCGGAGCTTCCGTTTCCCCTCGAAGACTTCCCCACGGTGTTTCCTTGATTCGCCCAGTCCTCAGGCCATTTCCCATCCGAAATGTCACATTTTGCTGTGGTCGAGGGAACCCTTCCCCCGATTTCGAACAAGCCCCAAAAAGCTGTAGTGTTTTTTCCGACATAGGCGTGTTCTGTGCCCCGCCAAAGCAGGGTGTCATAGTGTTTTGCTCGACCGCCCTGCTCGTTGCTTGTCAGGCGACGGGAAGGGAAGGGTGTCAGGCAGTGCACTCTATAGGTTTGCAGTTGTTGGCGGCTGTGACAGCAAGTTCACCACCGCGACGCGACGTCCTGACTTCACTCACAGCCATTGCGGCGCCACGACTCCAATCAGTTAGGATAATACTGTTTTGAACACTCGTGTTAAATATTTACATGTATTTACCTACACGTGATATTGCAATACACCCCGAAGGCACTGTTGACATTGTGCTGCAACTGAACACCACCAGTGATCATCCCCTCGCCCGGGCTGCTACTCACGTCCTGCAAGGTCCGGAGGTGTTTCCGCTCGCAGAATTGGAAGCTCGGCTACCAAGCGATGCACTAATAGCGCTCGGTGACATAGGAACCAGGCCTCCAGCCAGAGGCTCATGTAACTGCTCCTCATAACACATATATCACTCCAGAGATGCGGAACTCATATTCAACACTCCATTAAATCTACACAGCCTTCAAGTTCGGGGAGCACGTGACTGATTATACGTGCTGTCCACGAAAGGCGAAACTAACGCTCTCGCCAATGCAGTTTTCCAGGCCTGCGCCTGGGGCTAACGCTACTGGCCACCAACCAGTACCCATACTGGCGGGATCGCTCGAGCATATCAAACGGCAGTTTACCATGTTGGAATTGTTAGAATAAGCAGGCAGGAATGATGGACTAGGTAGCATGCATGAGTACAAGTACCTAACCCCTAAAGTGTTGTACCCCTTGTAGGCTAACCCACTATAGCCTAGAGAGAACACAAACATACAGTTTGACACACCCCCATAGGCTAAGTGGGAGATAGCAAACACAACAGACGGTCACAAGACCAGTCAAGCAAGAGAACAAGCAAAGCAAAGCAAAGCTCATGGTGGATCTCAATGACACCACACAATCTGAGCACAAGCAAGCGGCCACAAGGCCAGTTCACATGCAGAGTTATAATAGCAAGACAGTACACTGATCACAACCTCGGAAGAACAAACAAGCAGGTATAAAGATATATAAATATATATCAGTGTACAACAAGAGCAAGTCAAGCAACCAGCAGGTGAGGCAGAGTGGGCACAAGCCCAAGAGCAGTGCAAAAACGCTGATGATCACCAGCCCCAAGGGCCTTGGTGAAGACATCAGCAGTGATGGCCCGAGAGGCAACGAAAGCAAGGCGCAGTTGACCACGCTGCTGCAGCTCACGCGCAAGGAAGTAGCGAAGAGCAATGTGCTTCGTTCGGCGCTCCAGTCTCTGCTCGCGACATAAGGCAAGCATTGCCTTGTTGTCGACGTACAGAACTGGAGGAGAACGAGGCTGCTCCCCCAAGTCGGTCAGCAGGTAGGTCAGCCAGCGGAGCTCCTGTGCAGCCATGGCCCCAGCGTAGATCTCGGCCTCACAGCTGGAACCAAGCACAGAAGAAGAACGAGTGGACCTCCACGAGACAGAACCAGCGCCAAGACTGAAGGTGTAGCCCTATGACGAACGCTGAGTCGCCTGGTCGTCGGCCCAAGAAGCGTCAGAGTGTCCTGTGAGGACCACTGAACCCCGTCCTCCAAGCACGAGCCCCATGCCTGATGTGCTGCACAAGTAACGCAGTACCCTCTTCGCAGCATCAAAGTGCACCTTTCGGTGTCGACCAGGTGCCACGTAGCGAGCCAAGAGGCTGAGAGGGTACGCGAGGTCAGGTCGTGTGCACGTCATCAGGTACATGAGGCAACCCACAAGCTCTGGGTACGGACCACTCGGCTGTACGGACTCGTCCCAAGGTGGAGCTGAGAGCGAGTGGCCGGTAGCTAGAGGAGTGGGCTGTGGCGAGGAGTACGTGAAGCGGAAGCGCTGAAGAACCTGGTGCACCATGTGTGACTGAGTCAGGGTGATGGTGCGCCGTGCTCTGTCCCGGGTGATCTGCAAGCCAAGATAGCTCCGCAGCTCACCCAGGTCAGTGCAGGTGTGTCTCTCCTGCAGCTCCGCCTTCACTAGGGCCAGTGACTCAGTGTCAGCAGTAGCAAACACCAAGTCGTCGACGTACACGAGGATGTAGAACGGCGGCAGAGTAGTGTCGTTGCGTAGAAACAGCGACGGGTCAGCAGTCGAAGGAGCAAACCCAAGAGCCGCAAGTGTCGTCCTCAGTGTGTCGTGCTACTCGCGGGGCGCCTGACGGAGGCCGTACACTGGTTGCTGTAGGCTCCACTGGGTACCAGGAGGAAACGACCCAGTGAAGGCCTGTGGACGGCGCAACCAGATGGCCTCGTGAAGGCTACCCTGCAAGAAAGCTGTCGAGAAGTCGAGGGAGTGCAGCTCGTAGTCACGCTGAGCTGCAACGTGTAGCAACACCCGAAGAGTGGTCATCTTCGGGGTGGGGGAGAAGGTCTGAAAGAAGTCAACCCCCTCACGCTGACGGAAGCCTCGAGCAACGTAACGTGCCTTGAAGGCAGGCGGAGAACCCGGCGGCCGCTTCACCCTGAAAATCCACATGCCACTGACGATGTTTGCCCCAGGTGGGGGAACCTCGTCGACGTAGGTGCCTGTGGACTTCCAGGAAGCCATCTCTGCGTCCATGGCTGTCTGCCACTGAGAGGAGTACTCACCCGAAATCGCCTCCCTGTAGGAGCGCAGGGTGGGGATGTCAAGTGCATCCGGGTCTCCCTCAGGGGCAAGCAGCATGGTCGCGTGATGGGGTGAAGCGGCCGCAAGGCACTCCAGCTCCTCCTGTCTGTCCTCAAGAACGTCACAGCCAAGGGCAGTACAGCCAAGGGCAGTCTCACCCCCGACGGACGGAGGACAGGCAGGGTCAGGGTCAGAGACAAGACTCGCAAGGTAGTCTAGGCGGTACACAGCAGCAAAGTCAACGAGCTCAGCGACTAAGGCAGACGCAGCAGGAGACGAGAACTTAGGGTCTGTCACAACCGTAGCAAGGAAGCAAGTAACAGTCAGACTGGACGCACGAGCAAGGTCAGACGGAGGGTCAGCAACGTCAGGAAGAGAGGACGTAGGAGGTAACAGTAGGACAACATGCTGTGGAACAGAGGAAGGACGGAGTGTCTTATCGTGAGTGCCCGGGACAGCCGGAGCACGCGGACGACGAACACGAGGAACACGAGCACGGACAGCAGCGCTAGGCTCAGGCTCTAGGTCAAAGCTAGACTCAGGCTCTTGACGCTCAGGGGTGGAAGCACGAGTCTCCGGCTCTCGACGCTCAGTCAGGGACTGTGTCACCGCAGTGTAAGGAGCAGGTGCAGGCATTTTGGAGTGCGGTAGCAGCGGCGGCTGTGACTGGTCCGCCGGTGGAAACAGCAACGGGGGAGTAGTACCTGCCATAGGGAAGTCAGTAGCACCGGGCAGAAGACTGAGAAGGTGGCGAAGAGCACCAGCAGCTCCCGTACCCCCAGCACCAGCAGCACCTCCAGCACCTCCAGGCCTAGCAGCTCCAGTACCTCCAGCACTCGTAGCACCTCTAGTACCTCCAGTAGTGCCTTCAGCACCTCCAGCACCAGCAGCACCTCCTGGACTAGTAGCTCTAGCACCTGCAGGACCGTACCCTCCACCACCAGGACTGCCTCGCCGAACGACCCACGAACGAATCGCCTGCAGCGAGAGCGTCTCAAGTAGAGCAGGCTGCGGTGGCTGTCCAGCTCCAGTACCTCCAGCTCCAGGACCTCCAGAAGGACTCGCAGCACCCCCAGAGTGAGCACCCGAAGTCTCAGCACCCCCAGAGTCAGCACCCAAAGTCTCAGTACCCTCAGTCCCAGCACCCGCAGGCTCAGTGCCCTCAGTCCCAGCACCCGCAGGCTCAGTACTCTCAGACCCAGCAGCCGCAGGCTCAGTACCCTCAGTCCCTGCACCCTCAGTCTCAGCTCCAGTGTCCACTGCAGAAGGCTGCAGAGGCGGGAAACCGGGGGGGGTAGCCAAACGAGGAGAGTGGACACCCCCAGACGTAACACCCCTAGGCTCAGCTCCATCAGCCTCAGCTCCAAAGTCCACAGCAGCAGGCTGTGGAGGTGGCGAAGATGGACGAGGCGGGAAACCCGGGGGGGTCTCCAAGCGAGGAGTGCGGCGAGTGGTCGCCGTGCCATCGGCGGCGGTGTCACCCCCCTCAGCTGGGTCAGAGGAGTCAGAAGAGATCTCCACTGGCTCATCCAAGGGGGGTGGGTCTACCTGAGACACACCTGAGGGAGCAGGACCCTGTGGGGGAAGGGGGTCTACCGGGGGGGGGACTGGTACCATGAAGAGAGGCGCGAGGGAGACCGGGTGAGACGCGCGTGGGTGAAGTCGGTAGTAACAGACCGACTCATCGAAGGTGACGTCCTGAGAGGACAGAACACGATGCGAGGCAGGGTGGTAGAATTGCCAGGGCGGGGCGTCGGTGGGGAAGCCCAGGAAGACACAGCGGAGAGTGCGAGGAGAGAGCTTGCTCGATTTGGTATCGCGAACAAGGGAGAGCACGCCCCAGACCCGAAACGACGACGCATCACCAGGCTGTCCCGTCCAACGGAGTGTGGGCGAGGTCTCTGGAGCAGAGACACAGGGCCAGAGGTTGAGCTGATGCCCGGCGTATCGGACTGCAAACGGCCACAGGAAATGGGGAGCAGCCGCATGGATCATGGAGGTACGAGCAACCTCCATGATCAGGCCAATGCGACGCTCAGCGATCCCATTTTGCTGCGGAGAGGCCGGAAGCGTGAACGACTGGGCGATGCCCTCATCCTGACAGAACGTCTCAAGGACGTCAGAGGAGAACTCACCACCCCTGTCAGAGTGCAGACGCAGGACTGGGAAGTCCTGCTGAAAACGCTCGTGCAGCTGGAGACGAGTAGCACAGATCCAGGGGATCAAAACACCGCTGACGTCCGCCTTGCGCCGCAAGGGGAAGACGGTGGTGTAGCGTGTGTAGTCGTCAACAACCAGCAAGAAGTAGCGCTCCTGGTCCGCTCCACCGACTGGGGCCGGGCCCCACACGTCCAGGTGGAGAGTCTATAGAGGAGCAGTGGTCGGAGGAAACTCGGAGGAGTGAGGAGCGGCACGCTGCCGCCCCTCGACGCAAGGAAGGCACAGCGGGGCAAGCAAGCGCGGCAGGGGGGGCAGGGTCATGGGGAGTCCAGAGACAAGGAGACGGGAGTGCATACTACGTAGACGCGGCAGGGAGGGGTGACCAAGACGGTGGTGCCAGCGCTGAGTCTCGTGCGTGAGTACTCTGCACGAGCAAGACGCAGCTAACTGTCCCGACGCAGACGCCCGACTCCACGCAGCCACCTGACCTGACTCAGCCACCTGTGCAGACGCAGTGGTCAGTGTGTACAGACTAGACCCAGGCTGTCGAGTGAACGTAGCCAGGTGACGGCCAGTCCGGGAGCACGTATAGATCGCCACACGCTGCCCTCCAGGAATAAAGGTATCAACCCAGACATCCTGAATGGCAGCGTTGCTCACCAAGTTCGTCGAGAACGTGGGGAGGTGGAGACCTGACAGAGAACCGGAGGGGACTGCTGTGTTAAAGTTATATTTAATATATCTTGCTTGCTGTAGTTATTGTAGTTATTGTTCTTTGCTATTGGTGGTGCACCTTTGGTTTGGACTATAACTTGTAATGTTTTCTATTATTGAAACACCTTTTCTCGATTCTCCCTTGGCAAGCTACTCTCGACACCCGCTTGGCCTAGGCTATTAAGCCTAGGCCTATTAGTTAAACCCGTCGCCTACCTTACGTTAGTATCGTGACATGCTGGACAAGGGAGGACCGTGGAGGCTCTCGCAGCTACTGGGCCCCCAGAGGGGTCAGCCAGTGAGACTGGGACAGGTGTTGGGAGTGGTGTGACTGTGGTGCAATCACGAAAGAAGCAACGTGACGCGCCTGAGTCAAGTGTGAAAGTGTGCAAGACCTCAGCGGAGGCAGGACCTGTGGCAGTAGACGCACTAGCACCTAGAGCGTCGGCAGACTCACGGGCACCTAGAGCTGTAGCAGACTCACTAGCACCTGGAGCGGCAGCCGACTCACTAGCACTTGGAGTGGCAGCAGACTCACTAGCACCAAGAGCAACAGCCTTAACACAACGATAACCTCCACCACCAGGCCTGCCTCGCTGAACAACCCACTCACGAAGCTGCTGAGGGGTGGGGTCGTCCAGGAGAGGCAGTGCCCGCTGCTGTCCACCCCTGGCCGCAGCAACTGCCGCGATAGTGGCCATGACAGACAGCGACGGTCAGGAGTAGGTCCAGCACCTCCAGCTCCTCCATTAACAACAGCACCTCCAGCACTCCCAACAGCAGTAGCACGAGTAGTTTTTTTTTTTTTTTTTTTTTTTTTTTTTTTTTTTTTTTTTAGGGTTTAGGGTTGCGCGCGGCCCACGGGCTGCAGGGGCGACGCTCGGCTCGGCAGGGCGGCGCGCGGGCTGCAGGGGCAGCGCCCATGGGCTGCAGGGGCGACGTGCGGCTCTGCAGGGCGGCGTACGGGCTGCAAGGGCGACGCGCGGCTCTGCAGGGCGGCGTACGGGCTGCAGGGGCAGCGCCCACGGGCTGCAGGGGCAACGCGCAGCTCGGCAGGGCGGCGCGCGGGCTGCAGGGGCAGCGCCCACGGGCTGCAGGGGCGACGCGCGGCTCTGCAGGGCGGCGCACGGGCTGCAGGGGCGACGCGCGGCTCTGCAGGGCGGCGTACGGGCTGTAGGGGCAGCGCCCACGGGCTGCAGGGGCAACGCGCGGCTCGGCAGGGCGGCGCGCGGGCTGCAGGGGCAGCGCCCATGGGCTGCAGGGGCGAACTCGCGGGCTGCAGGGGCAGCACGCGGGCCACAGGGGCAGGCACGGCTGCAAGGGCAGGCACGGCTGTAGGAACAGCACGGTCGCAGGGGCAGGCACGACTGCAGGGGCAGCACGGTCGCAGGGGCGAGCACGGCTGCAGGGGCAGCACGGTCACAGGGGCGAGCACGGCTGCAGGGGCAGCACGGTCGCAGGGGCGAGCACGGCTGCAGGGGCAGCGCGGTCGCAGGGGCAGCACGCGGGCTGCTAGGGCAGCGCGGCTACAGGGGCAGCGTAGGAAGATTTTTTTTACGGTTAGGGCAGGGCGGAACGTTCGGTGGGCCCTAGGAACGATTCTGCTCTAATACCATGTTAGAATAAGCAGGCAGGAATGATGGACTAGGTAGCATGCATGAGTACAAGTACCTAACCCCTAAAGTGTTGTACCCCTTGTAGGCTAACCCACTATAGCCTAGAGAGAACACAAACATACAGTTTGACAAGAATATCTGTAAGGTTAAATTAGAATTCCTAAATGTATCGATTTAAGCGCAATGTCTCATGGTGAGACTGCGCCTGTACTACTACCGGGCTAGCTCATAAATAGGATGCACCTGCTTAAAAGGCCACCAGTCAAAAGTGAACTGTCATCATGGCACAGAGATGAGGAGCAGCAGCTGTAAGGAAAGCCGGCTCAAATTGTCTGTCCTCTCTGACGTCACAACCAAAGGCAAACTCACCCTAGACGGACGGAGGACGGGCAACGTCGGTGACCAACTGAGCAGAGTAATCAAGGCGGTGGTTGGAGGCAAAGTCTGTAACATCAGCAACAAGAGCAGGGACAGACGAAGAAGGAGCCGCAGGGTGAGGGGCGGACAGAACACGAGGGACTGTAGGACAAACGGCACGGGGGAAGTCAGAGAACGGAGGAGGAAACACAGCGAGGGACGACTGAGGAGGAGAGGGAAGTGAGGAGAGACACGAGGAGAGAAACGACGGCGCATATGGTTGAAGCCAAGAACAGGGGACGAGGGACGAGAACAAGGGTCACGGTGAATAGTCCAGGCGGACGAGAGACGATATGGGTGAGGAAGGAGAGGAGGAGACAGGAAACGAGCCAAAGCAGGGTTCGGAAGAGGCAATAGGTGGGAAGCTCACGGTCGGTGGACGAACACGGAAGACCAAGTACAACCGGACGAGGCTACTGTAGCTGCTGCTGCTGCTGCTGCTGCAACCTCTGCTGCTGCAGGCTCACGGAACGATGAGGGACCACGGGTGCAGGTGCACCTGTCTCGGCAGAACCTCCAGCACCAGAACCACCAACTTCAACATCCCCAGCACTAGCACGACCAGCGTCAACACTCCCAGCAGCAACACCACCCCCCAGAACCAATACCACCTCCGTCAGCACCTACAAAGCCAGAATCAATTGTATTAGCACTCCCAGAGCCAAGACCACCAGCGTCATAACCCCCAGAGCCAGCACCCACTGAAGCCGCACCCCCCTCACCAGCGCCTCCAGCGTCCACATTGACCGGCCGCTGCGACGTGAAGCTTAGCGGCTGCGACAAAGGCTGCGGCGGTGACTGCGAAGACGAGGACGGTGACAAGGGGGACTGCGGGGTGACATGCGACAAACCACACAGTGCAAGACGCGGTGGGACAAGGGCTACCTGAGGGGCGGGACCAGGAGGGGAAGTGGCAGTGAAGAACTCAGAAGGAGGGGGGAGAGTCCTGCCTTGGTAGCGGAAGAGGACATAGTAGGAGACAGACTCGTCAAAGGTGGCGTCACGAGAGGTGAGAAAGCGAAGAGAGGGAGGGTGGTAGAACAACCAACTAGCAGTGTCTAGAGGGGAATTAAAGAAGACACACTGAACAGTGAGGGCCGCAAGCTTGTTCACGTGACGGTCGCGAATGTGACCAAGACAACCTTTAGACACGGAAGGCAGATGCTGGCGCAGGGAAACCAATCCAGATGATGGTCAATACAACCTGTGAATGTGGCAACACGTGGGCCATACTGCCTAGTCCAAGCCACCCATAAATTCATCAAGATTGTCTACTACGACTCATCAACCGAATGCAATCTCATCCGGGGTTTCCCACGTGGCGCAAAGACCACACCACAAGACAAATCTCCCTCATACCCCACCCTTCGGAACTCATGTTTGGAAGCCTTACGCAAGATTCGGCCCGACGCGAAGCATATGAGCACCCACTCATTTCGCAAAGGGGCAGCAACGACACCAGCCGGAGTCGGGATCACGGATTGGATGTTCAAACGACTAGGCGGTGGCGCAGCGACAGTGCGAAAGAGCTCTTACAGTCGCACAAGGCCAGCTTGTTGCAACATCCCGACTCATCCAGGACCCCACACGAGCCCCATCTTCCAGCCAGCATCAGCTGTCTATTCAGCGACAGCGCCAGCCTCTCATGCACATGTCTCAGCAACCCCAGATGAAATGAAGCATGATGCCTAATTATGAGTTGCAATAAGCAAGCTTTCACAATATGATATTTCTTTTAATGTGTATTCACTTTCAAAAAAATTGCATTGTGAAAGTGAGGCGATTGCCAACGCAACAAAGGCATAGTCGAATCGATGCTCGCCCTCTTTTGGCTACAAAACAGGGGTTGGAGGCCATTTGGCCTCACCCACGTTTTTCTTTTCATATTTCTAGTTTGAGTTCCCCACCCTCCCACCTTAGTAGTGAGATTGTATGTTGTAGACATTGGACGAGATTGATGTACTCCTACTGTCACAGGATCGAATTTCCACTCGAGAATGTTGCACTAAAGGTGAGTACAAGGCGTATTTATACTCGGAAATACATAGAAACAACAGATAATCCGAACCTTCGGGAACGCGCTCTTCTAGAATAGATAATCACAAGTGCGCATAAGCACGCAAGCCCATTGGCACTTCGGATTATGGCGAGATTACGCCTTGTACACCACTGTCGGTGCTGTCGGTGCCGTATAATGTAAATGTCGGTGCCGAAAATACCAAATAAGTGAAATAATCGGAAAGCTCTAGAAAATAGAATAGTAGTCTGATGGAGGTGAAATAAAGTGCAAATGAAAGAGGAAAATAAGGAGAATAAGATGGAGTAAAAATATGGAAATGAGAAATATGTCGAACGTCGGCGTACTCTCACACTTTCCCCCCTCAAAGCTGGGTGGTAGATGTAACACCCTGCTTGACAAGATAGTCGCGGAGAGAACGTCGGGCGTTACTCATGTCTTCTTTAGAGACCCAGCTGTCCTCAGAAGGATCATAGCCCTTCCAGCGTATGAGAAACTCCAGGGCGCCATGCCGACGACGACGATGTGCAAGTAGCTGGTAGGCGCAAGCGGAATGTGACTGGAGTGACCTGCTCTTCTACGAGGAAAGGTCCGCAGAAGCGAGGTCGTAACTTGGATGGAAGGTGACCGAGGTTGAGGTTGCATGTGTCGAGAAGCACATGGTCACCAACCGCAATGGTATGATCACGTCGATGGTGATCGGCCAAGCGTTTCTGTGAAGACTGTATGTCCTGTAGACGATTGTGTGTCCGATCCTAAAGCTGCTGCATTGTGGTAACGAAGTCGTGCGCGGGTTGGACAGTTGCAGGTACTGTCGGTTGTTGTGGAGTTAGTGGATGTTGTCCGTAACAGATGAAAAATGGGGTCTTTCTTGTTGCGGCATGCTTCGCATTATTGTAGGCGAACTCCAACACTGGCAAGTGCAAGTCCCACTTGTTAATGTCGTCCTTGCACGCTGTGCGCAAGAGTTGTTCCACAATTTGGTTCAAGCGCTCTGTCTGCCCATCGGTCTGGGGATGATATGCAGATGACATTGCTAGGCGTGTCCCCGTGAGCGACATGAGCTCTTTCCAGAACTTGCTAGTAAACTTGGGGTCCCTGTCGGATATGAGGGTTGTTGGGATCCCGTGCTGTGAGATGATGTGTTTGAGGAATAGCTGTGCCGTTTCCTCCGTGCGTGCAGTTGTATGTGTCGGAATGAAGTGTCCCATCTTTGAGAATTTGTCGATGACGACCAGGATGGCGTCATGCCCCGCGTTGGCAGGTGGTAAACCGGTGATGAAGTCCAAGCTGACCACTTGCCAAGGCTGTTCCGGGACAGGTAGAGGCTGAAGAAGTCCTGCTTTCTTCTGCTTACTGCTCTTCATCCGCTGGCATGTGTCGCACGAAGTGACGAACTTCTGCACGTCGTCCGCCATGTTAGGCCAATAGTAGACTTTCGCAATCACAGCAAGAGTCTTGTTACTCCCGAAGTGTCCAGCGTAGAGCACGTCATGGAATTCTTCGAGAAGCAACTGCCGAAGAGGCGGGTAGTTGGGTACCCATATCCTTGTTGATCCTTTGCGTAGTGTAATGTCGTGGTCCCACTGCAACAATTTTTTTTTCTCTGCCAAGGGAATCGCAGGGTCGATGGTATACCCGTGCGTGAAGAGTCCCTTGAGTAGCGGATTCATCCCCTCAATCTGTATGGCAGCAACGTGTCCAGGCCGGCTCAGTGCATCTGCCTTATTCTTATGTCCCGGCTTGTACACGATGTCGTAGTCGAAGTGCGTCTCGAGGAAGTGAATCCACCTGACTGGTCGTCTGGAGAGGGTCGGCTGCGTCTTTAGGTACTTCAGGCTGCAATGGTCAGTGTAGACCATGGTCTTTCTCCCTTCGACGTAGCATCGCCATGTCTTGAATGCGGTGATGATCGCTAAGGCCTCTTTGTCGTGAATCGGGTAGTTGAGTTCTGCCCCATTGCTGAGGTAAGCGACTGGTTGTAGTCCTTTCCCTTGGTCTTGCATCAAGACTGCTCCAACTGCTTGGTCGCTAGCGCCAGCTTCGATGACATAGTCTTTTTCTGGATCTGGCAGGATCAGGACGGGTGCGGACGTGAGTGCGGTCTTCAACTGCTCCATGGCTTGCTGGTGCACATCCTCCCACTTGAACGGTGTATTCTTCTTCAGTAGATTGGTGAGAGGTGTTGCAAACTTCGCATACTGTGGCACGAACCGATTATAGTAGTTCGCAAAGCCAAGGAATTGCTGAAGTTCCTTCACGTTCTCCTGTGTCTTCCACGTACGTACGGCTTCGATCTTCTTTGGGTCGACATGGACTCCTTGAGCGCTCACCATGTGTCCAAGGAATTGAACTTTCTTCAAGGCAAACTCGCTCTTGGATAGCTTGACGTAGAACTTCTCCCGTCGAAGTATCTCGAAGACACGTCGTAGGTGTTCGATGTGCTGCTTCATGTCCCTCGAGTAGATCAGGATGTCGTCCAGGTACACCACCACGCATTCATCTAGTAGAGGCCTGAGAATATGGTTCATTTCGGCCTGGAATGTAGCGGGTGCGTTGGTGAGTCCGAACGGCATGACAAGGTACTCGTAGGATCCGTATCGTGTCCGAAACGCCGTCTTATGGATGGAGTTATCCGCCATCCGGATCTGCCAATATCCCGATCTCAAATCGAGTTTTGAGAATACCATGGCTCCACGAAGCTGGTCAAGTAGATCGTCGATCCGTGGAATCGGATACTTGTTCTTGATCGTCTGCTTGTTGAGGGCTCGGTAGTCGATGCACATGCGTAAGCTTCCGTCAGGTTTTGGCGTGAAAAGCACTGGTGCACCGTATGGTGATGTTGATGGTCGAATGAGTCATTTGTCCAGAAGGTACTCGATCTGTTTCTTCATGTCGGCCAACTCGGTTGGGCTGAGTCGATATGGTGCTCGGAAGGTCGGTTTTGAACTAGGTTCTTCGATGATCTCGTGCTGGTGGGTTCGGTATGGCGGCAACTGGTCTGGAAGGTCGTCAGGGAGAACGTCTTCGAACTCTTCTAGAAGTTTCTGGATTGCTGGTGGAAGCTCGAGCGTTTTTCTCTCTCCTTCGTCCTCGTTGGTAACCAGTGCAACAAACCCTGCCATGGTTCGCTTCACGTCCTTCTCGAAGCGTGCGAGAGTCTCCTTCGGAATATCTCCCGTGTTGCTCCAATTCGGAAGAGGAACTCTTCTATCTTGATTGTAGATACTCGCCGTGCGGGTGACCCAGTTGATCTCGGGGTTGAACTTCTTCAGAAAATCTCTCCCAAGAATGAAGTCTAGCCCTTTGATGTTGGTGACGGGTAGGGTCGGTTTCCAGCGAAGAGGACCCATCTGCAGGTGTAACGCTGCTTCGCCGTAGACTTGTAATTTGCTTCCGTCAACCATCGTAGCTTGGAAGTTTGAAGGCGTGTACTTCTCATTGATGCGTTTGAGAGCTGCCTTGTCGCATACTGAATGGGATGCTCCACTGTCCACGAGTGCTTGGAGGCGTCGTCCATTGCAGATCACCTCGAGCAAAAGTGGTTGGCGTTGCTCGTTGTACCCGTTGATCGTCTCGTTGATTGGATCATAGGGCATTTCCCATAGCTCTGTGTTTTCTCCTGGGGTGGCAGATGGCCGGTCCTGCCGTTCCCTATTGCCATGATTTTTTGTTGTCGTCGACGACGTGGTTCTCGAGCTCGTAGTAGAATTCATAGATGGGGTAGATATCGTAGATGTTTCAGATGTTGCAGATGCATCTGTAGAGGAGGTTTGAGGTCGTCGCAGCTTCATGTTGACCTCCAGCTCCCTCTTGAGCTGCTTCAGCGCCACCGACTTCTTCCGTGGGGATCGGTTGGTCGACATGGGCTGGTTTTTCAGAGAGAGGACGATTCGTCGTTGGAAGGTCGATCTTCCACGCTCCGTTGTTGGTTCCCCATGCGCAGCTGCTGTAGTTGTTGTACCGGTATATTTTTTTTCTTCTGGAGCCTCTCTCGTGATTTCACCAAGGCCGTAGACCCAAGGGAGTTTTTCCCAAGTAAAGCATCCTTGTATGATATTTTTAAGGAGTGCTGACTTTTTACAGGGCCTTTTTGGAGCTGTCCGGGTCCAGCAGGGTCTTGTGTCGCGGAGATTTTATTTCCCTCGGCGATTTTCCCTGGTAGAGTCCGTTCGTGGGTTGAAGAATTCACTCCACGATCCTCCAATGTTCGCATTAACTTTGCTCCACTGCTGCGGTCCCTAAGCGCTGAACGTGCAGTTCTCATTTCGTCACAATCGATGAGTCGATGTCCGGGCTTGTCGCAGAAAGAACACTTAGATTTGTTCTTCTTTGGTCTTGCCTTCGCGTCGATTCGATCGAGTTCCATCGGGTCGGCGCACGTGGGGGTAGCCAAGCGTCCTCCATGTCGTCTAGCTCGTCCATGAAGTCGTCGTGTTCCGATCGTGGTTACGTCGAAACGTTCTGCTGCCGAAACGACGTCGTTGTAGCTGCTCCAATTTGCGGCCGCAAAATGTTGTCGTGTTTCTTTTTTCAGCCCCGCGATGAATGCTCTAATTTTTACGCCTTCCGTGACGTCGGGGATGCGGTTGAACAACTCCTCCATTTGTTGTGTGTAGTTTGTGACGCTCCCGATTTGTCGATGACGATGCATTTTGTCGCGGGCGATTAACACTACATTAATCGGCTCAAAACGTTGTAGTAATCCTTCACGGAACTGCTGCCACGTCGCTTCACCTTGGTTTAATAAACCGCTTCCGCTTATCCATTCAATTGCTGGTCCGCGCAGTAGTGTTGCTGCAAACTTAATTCTGTTTCTGTCGAGTGCTGGTGCTGTCCATCCAATGGCGGCGAAATAAGTTTCGAAGCCAGCGCCTAGCGTCGATTTCCCCATCAAAGGTGTTGGGGGCTCGAATTTCTTGGGCCTTGGGAATATTTCGCGACAGCTGCGAAGTCACGATTGATTCTGCTTCTGTCGCAATTTTCGCCATGACGCGCGCTTTC
Organism: Closterium sp. Naga37s-1; assembly: GCA_947471745.1. Taxonomy (NCBI): domain Eukaryota; kingdom Viridiplantae; phylum Streptophyta; class Zygnematophyceae; order Desmidiales; family Closteriaceae; genus Closterium; species Closterium sp. Naga37s-1. Next base: position 60,464 of record CANJKZ010000545.1, read on the forward strand.
ACCCGAAGTCGTTCTATCTGTCGCGCGTCGGTCTCGCTACTTCTGCACCGCTCGAAATAGGTCCCGACAATTCGCAAATGTCTACGCTATATCGCAAACGTTTTCGCCAACAATCGAACTCACGATCCTGTTCAAAAAACGCGCGAGGGGGGTTATTAAAAAAACGCGGAATCTGGTGCTTACCAGCGTCGGCGCCGAATTCGCCGCCCCCGGCGGTTTTTCGAAGCAGGAATTTCTTGAGCGCGCTGCTTAGCTGAAACTCCGCGAATGAAAACGGCTCTGATTACCAAGTGTCACACAGGATCGAATTTCCACTCGAGAATGTTGCACTAAAGGTGAGTCCAAGGCGTGTTTATACTTGGAAATACATAGAAACAACAGATAATCCGAACCTTCGGGAACGCGCTCTTCTAGATTAGATAATTACAAGTGCGCATAAGCACGCAAGCCCATTGGCACTTCGGATTATGGCGAGATTACGCCTTGTACACCACTGTCGGTGCTGTCGGTGCCGTATAATGTAAATGTCGGTGCCGAAAATACCAAATAAGTGAAATAATCGGAAAGCTCTAGAAAATAGAATAGTAGTCCGATGGAGGTGAAATAAAGTGCAAATGAAAGAGGAAAATAAGGAGAATAAGATGGAGTAAAAATATGGAAATGAGAAATATGTCGAACGTCGGCGTACTCTCACACCTACCCAAATGAAATGAAGCACGATGCCAGATGAAATGAACCACGATTCCTATTACAAGCTGCAATAAGCAAGCATTTCTCAAAATGTGGACACAACGGAATAAATAACCATTCAAATATGCAAACCTAAAAGCTGTACCCCCTAGAAGGCACCTCACTACAACGTATCATAGTTATTACATTTTGACACACCCCCATGTTGAGGGGTGTCAAACTATAATTGTTATAGTTTGTATTGTTTAGCCTATGTCGTGTACACATTGGTTAGTGCTTGGGTTAGGTTTGCTATATCTACCCTTGTACTTGCTCATTCTAGTCATTCATTCTCATATCTCAACATGGGATAGAGCTAGGTTTCCTGAGCTAAGGTTTCCCCTAGCGTTTTCACTCGATAGATTAAGGGCCCACCATATGTTGGTGCAACCCTACGGTTTGCACTCGGCTTGTTGTCCGTGTGCGTGCATGCGTGTGTGCATGGAATGGAATGAGTGCATGAAATAAATATATATTTCATGCTTATAATAGTGTGTGAATGTTGGGTCATGATGTCGAGTGTGTGTGTCAAGTCAATAGCGAATTATCGCTAGTCGCATGTAATGTGGTCGTTTTGTGTGTCCCGCGTGGTTTCTATTTTGTCGTGCGCGGTTTCTATTTTGTCGCTTGTCGAACGTTCGGCGTGTCGCAGGTGTGTGCGGCAGACCCATCAAGAACTCAAGGATGAGTTTGTGATGAAGAACCCGAGCCCCTAGTGTCAACATTCAAGTGATCGCGAAGCTCGCCAAAAGGGTACACCTCAAGAGATTGAAGATAGTTACATTACTTTGTGTAGTGTAACATTTCAGTTGGTGTAGGCCCTAGTGAAGGGTAGTTTCGAGACCCTTCGTGGTTGGGGACAGTGTGACACTGTTCCACATCACTGTACCTCGGCTCTTGGGGTTTGTAGGAGCTGGGAGTCATTCCCAACTCGTAACTCTTCCTAACTCTTCCTATCTTGTGTTCTAAGACTATAGTGGCTGCCATAGTGCCGTTCGTTCAAACTGACGCTGTGTCGTCAATACTTGGTGAAATCGTGCGATCTAAATTGCCTATTGTAGGCGACAATAAGACGCTCCAGATCCAAGTTGAATCAAGTCTTTTGAAGCTGTGACCAGAACGCTATGAACGTTTGAAGCCGCTGTGCAGAAATCCGACTGTGCACTCTATCTTTCGTTTTAGGCACATTGGAGCCTACTGTGACTATAACACCATATTCGCCAGCGCACGCGTCGTACTAACGCGCGCCCCGTTGTAATGCGCGCATCGTAGACCGTCGCCCGTCGCCCGGAGCGCGCCCGTCGTCAGTACCCACCCCGTCGCCCGTAGATCTTAACAAAATACTAGCGTGAGTTTGGCTTAGGAGCCATAGTTTAGGAGCCTTGGTAGTTGAGTTGGAGTTTAGGAAAAGTATCGAGAGGTTTTGGAAGGAGAGGAATGAGGTTTCACTAGCAAGAGTTGGGATACAAGTACAACACCCTAAATTGGGTTGTACTCATTACAGAGTACCCCACTGCAGGCTAGACAGCAAATACATTCTGACACACCCCCATAGCCAAAGTGGGGTGTAATCAGCACAATGAGCAAGCATAGAGCAAGAGTTCACAATAGGTAAGTAAGGCTAGAGCTAATCACAGAGGGCAAGTGAGGAGGAGGAGAGACTGTGGGGGAGAGAAGATGGGAGGCGACTGCTGACGCTGCAGACACACAGACGAGCTGCTGGCTTAGTGGCTACCGGAACAGCGCTCCGGACTACTGGGGTAACTGGCCCCGCGGCTAAAAGTAGCGGCAGACGAGCAACGGACCCACGGGCGACTGGCGACTACCGGAGATTGTAGCCTCCGGACTGCTGCTGCTGCTGACGACAAGACTGCTGCCTCCACTCGACCTCCCCAGCTGCCTAACGCCCTTCTCACACACCCCCTGCTCAAACCCTAGCCCTACACCCAGAGCACCCCCTTAAACCCTAAACCCCAGACTCCCACACATCCACCCCCCTCAGCGAGAGCTGCAGCAGTGGGAGACGAAGGAGGAGGAGGAGGAGGGAACGGCACGCACAACCGACACCCCCACAACCATCACCCCCACACCCACCCCCCCACGGCTGCACCGGGTCCAGGAGCGGCTGCTGCAGGGGCCAGGGGCGGCTGCTGCTGGGGCGGCTGCTCCAGGGGCTGCTGCTGCTGGGGCGGCTGCTCCAGGGGCTGCTGCTGCTGAGGCGGCTGCTCCAGGGGCTGCTGCTGCTGGGGCGGCTGCTCCAGGGGCTGCTGCTGCTGGGGCGGCTGCTCCAGGGGCTGCTGCTGCTGGGGCGGCTGCTCCAGGGGCTGCTGCTGGGGCGGCTGCTCCAGGGGCTGCTGCTGCTGGGGCGGCTGCTCCAGGTGCTGCTGCTGCTGGGGCGGCTGCTCTAGGGGCTGCTGCTGCTGGGGCTGATGCTGCTGGGGCGGCTGCTCCAGGGGCTGCTGCTGCTGGGGCGGCTGCTCCAGGGGCTGCTGCTGCTGGGGCGGCTGCTCCAGAGGCTGCTGCTACTGGGGCGGCTGCTGCAGTGGCGGCGGCTCCAGGGGTTGCTGCTGCTGGGGCGGCTGCTCCAGGGGCTGCTGCTGCTGGGGCGGCTGCTCCAGGGGCGGCTGCTGTTGCAAGGCAGGCCGCTCCAGGGGCGGCTGCTTCAGGGGCGGCGGCTCCAGGGGCGGCTGCTGCAGCGGAAAGTAGGAGGGAGGGGAGGGGAAGGGCGCGGCCCCCATTGTGCCCTGACGGGCGATGTGCTAGGGAGCCGCGCAGGTCCCCAAAAGTGCCTCGACTGGCAACGAGAGGGGACCGCGCGCAGGCCCCTAAGGCGCCGCGACGAGGCAACGGGAGGGGCCGGCTCGCGGGCCCCGAAAGTGCCGCGACGAGGCGACGGGAGGGACCTGCGTGCAGGCCCCCAAAACGCCTCGACGAGGCGACGGTCGGGGCCAGTGCGCGGGCCCCTAAGACGCCGCGACGAGGTAGGAACCCGCCGCGCGCCTCGGGGCGCACGGCGGGCAGAAAACCGCCACGCGCTCCGAGCGCATGGCGGGAAGAAAAATGGGATGTCGCGCGCCACGGGGCGCGCGACACACAGTAGGGCAGCGGAATCGAGTGGGCCCACAGGCCAGAAACGTTAAGCTCTGATAACATAACAAAATACTAGCGTGAGTTTGGCTTAGGAGCCATAGTTTAGGAGCCTTGGTAGTTGAGTTGGAGTTTAGGAAAAGTATCGAGAGGTTTTGGAAGGAGAGGAATGAGGTTTCACTAGCAAGAGTTGGGATACAAGTACAACACCCTAAATTGGGTTGTACTCATTACAGAGTACCCCACTGCAGGCTAGACAGCAAATACATTCTGACAGATCTCTCGTTGCCCGTCGATTTTTTCCCCTCCCGTCGCTCGTCGCCCGTCGCCCGTCGATTTCTCCCCTCCCGTCGCCCGTTGGTTTTTCCCCTCCCGTAGCCCGTCGCCCGTCGCCCGTCTCCCGTCGACCGTAGGAGCAGGCCCCGCGCCCCCCCCTCCCCCCCCCCCCCCCCCCCCCCCCCCCCCCCCCGCCCTTTTTTTTTTTTTTTTTTTTTTTTTTTTTCGCTAGCGGGCCCCGCGGCCCTTTCGATAGCGGGTGCCGCGGCCCTTTCGATAGAGGGCCCCGCGGCCCTTTCGATAGCGGGCCCCGTGGTCCCGTCGTTAGTCGCATGCACGCACAGCAGCAGCCGCGCGCACGTGCAGCTCGCCGCCTTAACCGATGCCCCACCCCTCAACGGCTGCCTTACCCGCCGCCCCATCTCTTAGCCGCCCCCCCACGAGTTGAAACCCGCCGCCCCACCAGACACCCGCTGCCCCAGGAGCTGCCTCACCCGCCGCCCCACCAGTTAGCCTCAGCCCCACCAACTAGCCACAGCTGGAAACCATAGTCTACCACCCGTACCCGCTGAACCGCACAGAACCGCATAGAACCGCACAGAACCGCACAAAACCGCACAGAACGGCACAGAACCGCATAGAATCGTACTCCACCCGTGCTAGCTCCCCTGGAACTGCACAGAACCGCATTCCACCCGTGCTAACCCCCCCTGGAATCGCACAGAACCGCACTCCACCACCCTAGACCGTTCTTCACCGCTCCCAACCGCACTGAATTGCCCTCCATCGCTCCCAACCGCATCCGACCGCACTGAACCTCTCCCACAAGCACCAGAACCGCACTCAGCCGTATTCCACCGCACCAGGCCACTCCTAGACCCACCTGACCGTCCAACACTGTTCCCAACCGCTCTCAACCCCATCCAACCGTTCACCACTGCACTCGACTGCCGTTAGTTGCACCATCCGCAGTATAGGCTGCCCCCCAGCGCACCAGCAGCAGCTTAGGCTGCCACCAGTAGCACCAGCAGCAACTTAGGCTACCGCCAGCGTACCCCCCCCCCCCCCCCCCCCGTACTAGCTTGCCATGTCGTTGTGGCGACAGCAGCAACAGCAGTGGTCTCAGCAATAGCAGTGGCAGCGGCAGCTGCACAGGTGGCCGCAGCTGCAGCAGTGGCGGGTTCAGCTGCAGTGCCTGCAGCAACCTCTACAGCGGGGCCCTGATGGACCCGGCCAGTACAAACACCGGTACGTGGGAGCTGCAACTGCTATTGAGCCTTGTGTTTCCAGTCTTGGTGCGTGTGTAGTTTCCGGTCCAGGCGCCTCAGAGGTTCTTAGTGTGGGAGCTGCTGCCACCACTAGACTAGTACCACCCTTTGTTGTTGGCTCGGGTGCGACCTCACGGACTGCACGGCTTTCCTTCACCCTAGACTCTGGAGCGTCCAGCTGTTTCTTTCGCGACTGGACCGACCTCACGCCACTGCACACTCCAGTCACTGTCGACTTGGCTGACCCCTCCGTAGGATCTGTAGTTGCCGAGAGCACCACCACTCTCCCATGTCCAGCGGCTCCCTTTGGGTTTCTCACTGGTTACTACACCCCCTCGTTCTCTAGGAACCTGGTGGGTGTTAGTCACCTCCACGACCTCGGGGTTGTCACTACTTTCCCACTGCATGAGCCTGTTGCCTCCTGCACAGTCGGTGCCACTAGGGCGCCTCTAGCCACTTTCCACAGGGAGCTGGGCTCTGGTCTGTACTCACTACACACTGGGTCCCACCACACTGGGTCAGGTCAGGTTAGGTAGCTGCTGTATCGTGCAACTGTCGGTCACGCACCCACCCGTCGGTCCTCTGGCACCACCGTCTCGGTCATCCGTCGTTCCCACGTCTCAGTAGGATGGTACGTCACCGTCTGGTCTCAGGTCTCCCAGAGTCACTTGCCCCGCTTCCTCGCTCGCCTGCGCCGCCATGCACTCTCTGCGTTGAGGGTCGACAGCGCGCTGCCCCTCACTCCTCCTCGTTCCCCCCCACCACGGCTCCCTTACAGACCCTGCACTTGGACGTCTGGGGCCCCTCCCAGGTCCTTGGCCCACGTCAGGAGCGCTACTTCCTGATTGTGGTGGACGACTACTCCCGCTACGGAAGGCCAACGCGCCTACCGTCCTTGAGCCGTGGCTACTAGTAAGGGGTGGCGTCCAGGGCCTGTGTGGGCTCCGCCTACACTCGGACCGTGGTGGTGAGTTTTCTTCCACTCGCCTGGAGACGTTCTGTCAGGGTCGGAGGACCATCCAGTCTTATACGCTACCAGACTCGCCGCAACAGAATGGGGTAGCCGAGCGACGCATCGGCCCGGTGATGGAGGTTGCTCGGACCTCCATATGCCATGCCGGTGCCCCCCAGTTCTTGTGGCCTCAGGCAAACCGCTACGCCGCGCACCAGCTGAACCTGTGGCCTAGTGACGCACGGCCACGGGTGACGCCGATCTTCCTTTGGACAGGTTTTTTGGGCGTAGCAGCTGTCTACCGCGTCTGGGGTTGTATGGCTCACGTTCCTGCCCCTAGCGCGAACAAGGTGTCTGCGCGCACCCGTGCCTGCGTCTTTCTCGGCTTCCCACTTGACGCCTCAGGCAGGGTATTCTACGACTCAGTCACCCACCAGTTCTTTGCCTCTCAGGACGTCACTTTTGACGAGTCGGTCAGTTACTACAAGAGTCGCCCCCACCGAGGTTCTGAGGCCTTTTCCCCCCCATTGTTCCTCACCCTTGAGCCCCCCCTAGTCGCCCCGGTAGCCCCCCCTAGTCGCCCCGGTAGCCCCCCCTAGTCGCCCCGGTAGCCCCCCCCCCCCCCCCTTCGTGTCCTGCCGCGTCAGATGTGTCGCACGTCACTCCGCAGTCGTCTCCCCCGCAACGTCCAGTCTCTGTCGTGTCTTGGGGTGCGGGAGGTGCAGCTGCAGGGGGTGAGGGTACTGGGGCTGGAGCTGGTGGCTCCGGCTCTGGGGGTGCTGGGGGTGTGGGTGGGGAGGCCCCTCCAGTGGAGGACACTGCTGCCTTGAGTCGGCAACCTCGCCCCGCCTCACCCCCTGGCTTCCTGTTAGTCCCGCAGTTCCCTCCCCGTTCGCCTCCGCAGCCGGTTGCTGAGGAGTCTGGGGGTGTTCCTGCTGGAGGTGCTGGAGGCCCTGGGGGTGTTGTCGGTAGAGGTTCTGGTTCTGGGGGTGCTGGAGCTGGAGGCGCTGCCACCTCGGCGCCTACACCGCGCACTGTCCGTTTCCTGACACGTGAGCAGCGTCTTGTTCGTTTGAAGAGGGAGGAGCGGGAGCGGTTTGAGAGGGCACAGCAGCAGCAGTAGTGGCAGCAGCAGCAGTCTCAGTTGGAGCGTCAGGAGAGAGTAGAGGAGGAGTTACGGCAGCAGCAGCAGCAGTCTCAGTAGGAGCGTCAGGAGAGAGTAGAGGAGGAGTCACAGCCGCGTCAGGAGAGAGTAGAGGAGGAGTCACAGCAGCAGCAGCAGCAGTAGTCTCAATCGGAGCGTCAGGATAGAGTAGAGGAGTCACGGCAGCAGCAGCAGCCTCAGTCGGAGCGTCAGGAGAGAGTAGAGAATAAGTCACGACGGCCGCAGCTAGTACAGTTGCAGCCATAGCATGAGAGAGTAGAGCAGGAGTCCCGCCCGCAGCAGCAGGTGTTGTTGCAGCCGTAGCAGTAGAGAGTAGAGGAGGAGCTGCAGGAGCTGCAGCAGAGGCAGGTATCGTAGCAGCTGTCGCCAGAGGAGGCGGAGCAGCAACGACTTGTTAGAATGAGAGAAGTGTTTGACTAGGAAGAAGTGAGAGTACAAATAGAGTTGTGAACCCCCTATAGGCTAACCCACTACAGCCTCCACAAATATAACAAGTATAATGTTTGACACACCCCCATAGGCGAAGTGGGGGAGAGCAAGGGGTCACAAGACCAGTCAAAGCAAAGCAAGGCAAAACAAGCTCAGGGTGGATCTCAAGGATACCACACAAATTCCGAGCACAAGCAAGCGGTCACAAGACCAGTTCACATGCAGTTTGATAATAAAACAAGAGGTACAGTGATCACAACCTAGCAAGTGTAAGCATGCAGGTATATATATAGAGATCACAGTACAAGCAGAGTCAAGAAGTGAGCAAGTGAGGGAGAGTAGGCACAAGGCCTAGAACAGTACAGAAACGCTGATGGTCACAAGGCTGAAGTGCCTTGGTGAACACATCAGCAGTGTTGGCCCGAGTGGCCACATAACGCAGACGAAGCTGACCGCGCTGCTGCAGCTCTCGAGCAAGGAAGTAGCGCAGAGCGATATGCTTCGTTCTGTGCTCCAGTCTGTGCTCCTCACACAAGGCAATGGCAGCCTTGTTGTCGACGTACAGCACTGGAGGAGAACGAGGCCGCTCTCCCAAGTCGGTCAGCAGGTAGGTGAGCCAGCGTAGCTCCTGGGCCGCCATGGCTGTGGCGTAGATCTCAGCCTCACAACTGGAGCTGAGAACAGAAGAAGAGCGTGTAGAACGCCAAGAAACTGAACCAGAGCCAAGGCTGAAGGTGTAACCCTGAGACGACCGCTGAGTAGCCTGGTCGTCCGCCCAAGAAGCGTCTGAGTGCCCAGTGAGTACAACTCGGTCTCGCCCTCCAAGCACTAGCCCCATGCCCGACGTACTGCACAAGTAGCGCAACACCCTCTTAGCGGCATCCATGTGCTCCTTCCGGTGACGGCCAGGAGCGACATAGCGTGCAAGGATGCTAAGAGGGTATGCAAGGTCAGGTCGAGTGCAGGTCATCAGGTACATGAGGCAGCCCACAAGCTCTGGATACGGGCCACTCGGCTCTACGGACTCATCCGAAGGCAGAGCTGAGAGCGAGTGACCGGTAGGCAGAGGAGTGGGCTGAGGCGAGGAGTACGTGAAGCGGAAGCACTGAAGGACCTGCTGCACCATGTGTGACTGAGTCAAGGTGATGGTGCGCCGTGCTCTGTCCCGGGTGATCCGCAAGCCAAGATAGCTTGTCAGTTCACCCAGGTCTGTGCACGTGTGTCTCTTCTGCAGCTCCGACTTTACGTGGGCGAGTGCCGCAGTGTCAGTAGTGGCAAAGACCAAGTTGTCGACGTACACGAGGATGTAGAACGGCGGCAGCGAAGTGTCGGTGCGTAGAAACAGCGACGGGTCAGCAGTAGAAGGAGCGAACCCAAGAGCCGCAAGTGTAGTCCTCAGTGTGTTGTGCCACTCACGCGGAGCCTGTCGGAGACCGTAGACTGGCCGCCGGAGGCTCCACTGGGTACCAGGAGGGAACGACCCAGTGAAGCCAGGTGGGCGGCGCAGCCAGATCTCCTCGTGCAGGCAGCCCTGTAGGAAAGCAGTGCTGAAGTCAAGAGAGTGGAGCTCGTAGTCACGCTGAGCAGCGACGTGCAGCAGAACCCGAAGAGTGGTCATCTTCGGGGTCGGGGAGAAGGTCTGGAAGAAGTCAACTCCCTCTCGCTGACTGAAGCCTCTAGCAACGTAACGCGCCTTGAAGACAGGCGGAGAACCCGGCGGCCGCTTCACCCTGAAAATCCACATGCCACTGACGATGTTCGCCCCAGGTGGGGGAACCTCGTCGACGTAGGTGCCTGTGGACTTCCAGGAAGCCATCTCTGCGTCCATGGCTGACTGCCACTGTGAGGAGTAGGGACCCTCGATCGCCTCAGCGTACGATCGAGGAGTCGGGATGTCTGGTGCATCCGGGTCTCCCTCAGGGGCAACTAGCATGGACACGAGATGGGGCAAAGCAGCGGCAAAGCACTCAAACTCCTCCTGCCTGTCCTCAAGGACGTCCGTGCCAAGAGCACACTCACCCCCGACGGACGGAGGACAGACAGACTCAGACTCAGCAACTAGGCTAGCGGCGTAGTCCAGACGACAAGTGGCAGCAAAGTCGACAAGCTCAGCAACTAAGGCAGACGCAGAAGTGGACTCAAAGGAAGGGTCAGTGACAACAGTAGCCAGGAGACGCGTGACAGTAGGACTGGTAGCACGAAGGGAGTCAGACTCAGGGTCAGCAAGAGCAGGAAGAGAGGACGCAGGAGGAGACGGGAGAGGGACACGCTGGGGAGCAGTGGAAGGACGAAGCGCCATCTGGTGAGTGCCTGGGACAGCAGGAGGACGCTGACGCGGGACACGACGACCAGTGTGAGCAGCACGAACAGGCGACGCTCGACGAGACTCAGGCGACGCAGGACGAGACTCAGGCTCACGACGCTCCGTAAGACCTCCAGTCGGACCAGTGTAAGGAGCAGGACTAGGGAGAGGGGAGACAGACGGTAACTGTGACTGCGACTGGACAGACGGAGGACACGCTAAGGAGGGAGGAGGCTGACCAAGAACCTGCTGAAGGAGCGGAACGAAGTACGGCCGCGGCCGCGCAGCGTCTCCAGGACCAGCAGAGACACCAGCGCCAGGGTCCGCAGCACCAGCTCCAGAGTCCTCAGCACCAGCAGCAGCTCCAACGCCCGGGTCCGCAGCACCAGCAGCAGCTCCAACGTCAGGGTCCACAGCACCAGCAGTAGCTCCAACTCCAGGGTCCGCAGCACCAGCAGCAGCTCCAACGCCCGGGTCCTCAGCACCAGCAGCAGCTCCAACTCCAGGGTCCGCAGCACCAGCAGCACCACCAGCAGCGTCAGCAGCACCAGCACCAGCAGCACCTCCAGCAGCAGCAGCACCTCCAGCACCAGGGTCCGCGACACTAGGAGCTCCACTCCGGAGACTGCAGCGCCGCGCGTACCACTCTCGGAGCCGCTGGGGAGAGGGCAGCTCCCGCCGAGGAGGGGAAGCACTAGCACCGGCTCCAGCAGCCCTCCTGGCTCCAGAAGCACCTCTCCTGAGGCTGCAGTACTGTAAGTACCACTCACGCAGCTGCTGAGAGGAGAGAGCTCCTCCAGGTGTAGCACTCCCAGGCTCAGCACCTCCAGACTCAGCACCCCCAGACTCAGCACCTCCAGACTCAGCACCTCCAGACTCAGTACCTCCAGGCTCAGCACCCCCAGACTCCGCAACCCCAGGCTCCGCACCCCCAGGCTCCGCACCCCCAGGCTCCGCTCGCTCAGGCTCCGCTCGCTCAGGCTCCGCTCGCTCAGGCTCAGCACCCCTAGCAGGACGAGAGTTGACAGCTACCTCGACAGGCTCAACCGGGTCTACCTGGGACACACCTGAGGGAGCGGCACCCTGAGGGGGGAGGGGGTCTACCACAGCAGCACCTGGCGCGAGGAAGAGAGGCGGGGGGGGGAGCGGGGCAGTGCGGTAGGGGAAGAGGCGGTAGTAGGGCACGGACTCGTCAAAAGTGACATCCTGAGAGGGCAGGACCCGGCGCGAGGTGGCGTGGTAAAACTGCCAGCCAGACGCATCCGGGACAAAGCCCAGGAAGACACAAGGAACAGCGCGGGAGGAGAGCTTGTCCGCGGACGTATCGCGCACAAAAGCTCGAGATCCCCAGACCCGAAAACGCGACGCATCGCCAACCTCTCCCGTCCAACGCAGTGTCGGGGAAGTCTCCGGCAAGGAGACACGGGGCCAGAGGTTGAGCTGATGCGCAGCTTAGCGGACCGCAAACGGCCACAGAAAGTGGGGGGCAGCCGCATGGATCAAGGAGGTACGAGCGACCTCCATGACCAAGCCAATGCGGCGCTCAGCAACCCCATTCTGCTGTGGAGAGGCCGGAAGCGTGAACGACTGACGAATGCCGTGCTCCGCACAGTAGGCTGCCAAGAGGTCGGAGGAGAACTCACCACCTCTGTCAGAGTGCAAGCGCAGGACAGGAAAGTCCGAGTGGAAACGCTCGCTGAGCTGGAGACGAGAAGCGCGGATCCAAGGGATCAAAACATCAGGGACCTCACCCTTGGTGCGCAAGGGGAAGACCGTGGTGTAGCGCGAGTAGTCGTCAACAACTATCAGGAAGTACCTCTCCTGACCCTGACCACGGACGCGGGCTGGGCCCCACACGTCCATGTGGAGCGTCTGCAAGGGAGCAGTCGTCGGGGGAAACGAGGAGGAGTGAGGAGCGGCGCGCTGCCGCCCCTCGACACAGGGAAGACAGGGAGGAGCAGGCGAGGGTGGGAGGGGAGGGAGAACCCTGGGAAGACCAGAGACGAGGTACCGTTTGTGCATGGCACGAAGGCGCTGCACGGACGGGTGACCAAGTCGGTGGTGCCAGAGGACGGTCTCGTGCGCCAGAGAGCGACACGGGCAGGGGGCCGACAGCTGACCTGACGCAGACGCAGACGCAGCTACCTGAGGGGACTCAGTGGTCAGTGTGTACAGGTCCGACCCCGGCTGCCGAGTGAAGGTAGCCAGGTGACGGCCCGTCCGAGCACACGTGCAGTGTGTCACGCGCTCGTAGGCAGGGTTGAACTGGTGAACACCCCCGTCCTGGAGCACACCTGCAGTGCGGTCACCAGTGCGGATGACGTACATGCAGCTAAGGCCACCCCCCCCCCCCCCGTGCTGAGAGTACCACTCACGGAGCTCCTGGGGCGACAGAGTGTGCTGCTGGCTCTGGCCACTGCCAGTGCCTCCATGACCACCACCGCCGCCGCCACCTCCTCGACCACCCCCTCCCCTGCCGCCGCCGCGTCCACCGCCGCCCCCACCACCGCCCCCGCCCCTGCCACCTCCCCCGCCGCTGCCGCCACCACCCCCACCGCTGCCACTAGTCCCACCAGCCCCACCACCACCCCCACCGCCGCCACCGCCCCCACCACCGCCTCCCCCGCCGTCACCTCCGCCTCCCTTGCCCCCTTTGCCCTTGCCGCTGCGGCGCCAGCTCGAAGCAGACGCAGTCGCAACCTTCTCAGCACCAAGGAGGTCGACAGCAGAAGCAGAGGCTACAGAGGGAAGAAGGGGGGAAGGGGAACACCCCTCAAAGAAAGGGGTGCGGGGGTCGCCACGAGAGGCACCTACAGCGACTATGCTAGTCTCAGCTGCAAGGAGTTCCTTCTCGAGGAGGGCAATGGTGAGCTCAGTGGGGCAGCGAGCTAGGAAGTGTTCCCTGACTGCACGCAGAGTGTCAGGGAGGCGGGTGACTAGGTGGTAGAGAGTGAGCCAGAGCGGGGGGGGGTTCGTGGCAAGAAACTCATCGGGCATGGCGGCACGGAAGCGGGCCTCACTAGTACGGAGGTGCGTGATGAGGTCAGCGACTGTGTGGAAGGAGGCCAGGTCGGGGAACAGGTAGGGGAGTGAGAGACGGCCTAGTGCGGCAGAGGCAGGTGAGGAGTAGCGGGCAACGACAGCAGTGTACAGTGCCTGTGCAGTCTTGTGCTGGCCAAAGTGCTCGCGCTCATCGATCGGCAAGGAGTTGCGAATAGCAAAGCGAGCGTGAGCGTCACGAGTCTGCCACTGTGAGCGAGCCGTGCTGTCAGCAGTAGCAGTAGGGGCAGTGGCATGGCCTAGGGCGTGATCGTACAGTGAGATGTCTTCCTTGGCAGTGAGCTGTAGGAAGAGGTGCAGGTCATCTAGCCAGGTGTCAAACTTCACTGGGCGGCCCTCAGCATCGAAGGCTAGCACAGGAGGGCTAGCCATAGCAGCAGTAGGAGCAGCAGTATAGTAGCAGTAGGAGCAGTAGGAGAACCCCAAAAGCAGTAGGGCGGCTCGGTCCAGAGAGGACTGTGCAGTACGGGGAGGGCGGCGCGGTTCGGTTCGGGCGGCTCGGTTCGGGCGGCGCGGCTCGGCTCGGGCTGGGCGGCTCGGTTCGGGCGGCTCGGTTCGGGCGGCCTGGTTCTGGCGGGGCCGTGGTCGTCGCGTGCGGGGTGCTAAGGGGCGGCGTGTGGGGTCGACGGGGCCGCTAAGGGGTGGGCGCGCGCGGGGTCTACGGGGCCGACGGGGCCGCTAAGGGACGGCGCGCGGGGTCGACGGGGCCAGCGGGGCCTCTAGGCGGGGTGCACGTGGGGTCGACGGGGCCAGCGGGGCCGCTAGGCGGGGCGCACGTGGGGTCGACGGGGCCAGCGGGGCCTCTAGGCGGGGCGTGCGCGGGGTCGACGGGCCGACGTGGCCTCTAGGTGGGGCCGACGGGGCCTCTAGGTGGGGCCGACGGGGCCTCTAGGTGGGGCGCGCTCGGGGTCGACGGGCCGACGGGGCCTCTAAGGGGCGGCGCGCGGGTCGCTAAGGGGCGGGTCGCGGGTCGCGGGGCCTTAAGGGGCCGTTAAGGAGGGGCGCACGAGGGCGCTGGGGGGGAGGCGCTCGAGGGCGCTCCGACAGTAGGGCGCACGAGGGCGCTAGTAGGTAGAGAGAAACGGAACGGTGGGCCCTTAGGAACGTTCGGTCCTAGGTTCCTAACCTAGGCTCGTAATACCATGTTAGAATGAGAGAAGTGTTTGACTAGGAAGAAGTGAGAGTACAAATAGAGTTGTGAACCCCCTATAGGCTAACCCACTACAGCCTACACAAATATAACAAGTATAATGTTTGACACGACTGAGAGACCTGCTCGACTCAACACATACATGCTTTGTTCGTGGTCCCCTACCATCCCTTCATGTTTCCACTGTCGAGTCCCTTTCCTCGTCCCAGTGGACTCGTCATTCTCCTGTCAGTCGTGCTGTGTCCCCAAGCCTCGTCGGTCCCGTTACCGTGCCGACCGCTTGTTTCACCTTGTTCTTCGCTCTCGTGTTCCGTCTCCACCCGTCCTTCGACAGCCTCCTGAGTTGTCCTTCAGTGTGCTTCATGACCCGTTGTCCGACTACCTCCGTGCCTCCCGTCCTGTCGTCTCCCATGTTTTTTCCGCGTTGGTCACTCATCCGACTGCACCTCTGTCGTCTGTCTCATCACTTGTCACCACTGTCGCTGACTTTGCCTCTTCCCACCGCCTTGACTACGCCGCTCACTTGGTGAGTGGCCCTGCTCATTCTCCGTCCTCTCGGGGTGCTCCTGTCTTTCCGTTGGAGGTCCTGGAGGACAGGCATTTCGAGCTTGGTTTCCTTGCGGCTGCTGTTCTTCATCTCTGCGCCATGCTGCTTGCCCCTAAGGGGGATCCAGACGCCCTTGACATCCCGATCCCTCGCACTCATGCTGAGGCGGTCTCGGGACCCTGGGCTTCATAATGGATAGCAGCTGAGGAGGCAGAGATGACATCTTATAGGTCCACAGGCACCTACGTTGACGCCGTCCCACCACCTGGGGCGAACGTTGTCAGTGGCATGTGGCTCTACAAGGTGAAGCGGCCGCCGGGAGCACAACCGGTGTTCAAGGCGCGCTACGTGGCGAGAGGCTTCAGTCAGCGAGAGGGGGTAGACTTCTTTCAGACCTTCGGTCCCACCCCGAAGATGACCACTCTTCGGGTGTTGCTGCATATTGCAGCATAGCGCGACTACGAGTTGCACTCCTTGGACTACTCCACTGCGTTTCTTCATGGGAGTCTGCACGAACAGATCTGGCTGCGTCGTCCGCCTGGCTTCACTGGCTCTTTCCCACCTGGGACCCAGTGGCAGCTGCGTCGACCGGTCTACGGCCTGCGACAGGCTCCTAGTGAGTAGCACGACACACTTCGCACGACTCTTGCAGCGCTTGACTTCTTTTCGTCGTCTGATGACCCGTCGCTGTTCGTCCATCGTGGCTCGACCCCGTTCTTTGTGCTGGTCTACGTTGATGATCTGGTCTTCGCCACTCCCGACCGACGCGCACTGGCCTCCGTAAAGGAGGAACTGCAAAGGAGACACACTTGCACTGACCTTGGTGAGCTGCAGCGCTACCTTGGCCTGCAGATCACCAGGGACAGGGCAGCTCGCACCATTATGCTGACACAGTCGCATATGGTCGAGAAGATCCTCACGCGGTTTCGCTTCCCGTTCTCCAAGGTACAGCCCACCCCTCTTGCTGTGGATCATGGGCTCACGGCTCCACCTTCGGACGAGCCTTTTGAGTCCAACGGTCCATATCCTGAGCTTATGGGTTGTCTCATGTATCTGATGACCTGTACTTGCCCAGACCTTACCCTCTTAGCGTTCTTGAGCGCTTTGTTGCGCCTGGGAGACACTGACCTTCCCACTGGTATGCTGCTAAGAGGGTAGCGAAGTATGTGGCGAGTACATCAGGCATGGGACTTGTCCTTGGAGAGAAGCAGCCAGTTACACTTACAGGTTTCTCGGACTCATCGTGGGCCGACGACGCAGAGTCACTGCGGTCTACACAGGGTTACTGCTTCAGCCTTGGGACCGGAGCTATTTCGTGGAGGTCGACTCGGGCGTTGTGCGTCTCTAGTTCCAGCTGTGAGGCAGAGGTGTACGTTGCGGCCATGGCCATGGCTGTCTTTCCTTCTCACCGACCTTGGTGAGCGGCCTCGCTCTCCCCCAGTCTTGTTCGCTGACAACAGGTCTGCTCTCCTGTTGTGCGAGGAGCCCCGACTGGTTGGGAAGGCGAAGCACATCCAGCTTCGTTACTTCCTCCTGCGAGAGTTGCAGCAGCGTGGCCAGGCACTCGTGCGACGTGTGGTCTCTCAGGCCAACACGGCAGATATCTTCACCAAGGCGTTGCCGCCTTGTGACCACCAGCGTTTCTGCACCCAGCTAGGCCTTGTGCCTACCGGCCCTCACTTGCTTGCGTAGAGATGCTTTGTCTTGTCCTCTTGCATCTTACAGTATATCCTATATATGTGCTTGTGGACAGGCCTTGTGGCCCTTTGCTTCTGTAGAGATGCTTGTCATGCATGTCGTGTACTCTTGCATCTTTTATATCTGCTATATCCTTGCATGTGGACTGGCCTTGTGGCCTCTTGCTTGTTCTCGGACTGTGTGGTAACCTTGAGCTCCACCCCGAGAGTTGCCTTGTTCTTGTGAACTGGTCTTGTGACCATTGCTTGTTCTTGCTGACTGGTCCTGTGACCCTTGCTCTTGGGTTGTGTGTTGCTCTCCATAGGACTACCGTCAACTAGACTATGGGGGTGTGTCAAACTATAATTGTTATAGTTTGTATTGTTTAGTCTAGGTCGTGTACACATTGGTTAGTGCTCGGGTTAGGTTTGCTATATCTACCCTTGTACTTGCTCATTCTAGTCATTCATTCTCATATATCAACAAGGGGCACCAAGGAAACAAACAAGTGATAGCAAATGGTCACAAGACCAGTCAAGACAAGAAACAAAACAAATCTTAGGGTGGATCTCAAAATCACCACGTAGTCCGAGCACAAACAAGGGGCCACAAGACCAGTTTTAAGAGGTAACAAGAATATATATATGCAAGTACAACAGCACAGCAAACAAGTGACAAAGCTGCGGAGAGACACTCTACAATGGTAGTGAGCTAGACTACGGGGGTTGGCACGAACTACTAGGAGTGATCGTAGCTTTGCTTAATTCCTTAGTGCTTGCACATTCACGGGAGAAATCGACAACAGTTTTACTAGGCAAAGTTGGAATTCCAGACTAATTGAACAAGGAAATGACAGAATTAACTACATCAGGCACCTTGCAACTCTGCAGCTAGCCTGGTCGACCGCCAGCACTGCATGGTCGACCGCCTGCCAGCGTCACATAGAGGAGCTGCGCCAGCACTGCAGAAAGGCAACGTGCCAACACAGCAGGTCGACGGCGTGCCAACGCTGCAGCAGAGCGGCTGTCCTGCGTTGCCCCGTAGAAGACAGCAGTGCGCACGCTCGCAGGTGCGCGCAGACGATTGGCCCAACTTGCCTCATTGTGCATCCGCCGGCTGTTGTCTGCGCCTGACGAGCCACATCAACTTCGGGATACCAGCCCGAAGTCGCCTTCGTCACCGCGACCTCGGCGATGTTCGTGTGCCTCCGCAGAACTCGCCGAACAGGTTACCCGGTCGACTTGGTCAACCACCAAGTGATCTGGTCAACCACCAGTGCCTCTTGTCGACCACCAGGTGCCTCTGGTCGACCACAGCTCCCGTCGAGCTACCCTGGTCGACGGGCCCCTCCGAGCCGTTGTCGCCGAGCTCCCCTTGTTGATCGCTGCTCACACGTCAGGTCGACGGACTGCTCCGTCGACCTCCCGGTCGAACTGCTGTCGGAGATCAATGCTCCTTCCTCCCTTGCCCTCCAGCTGACCGCCTCTGCCCATGGGGCCTTGCTCCTTGCCACACCTCCTCTTCTCTCCCTATGTCTCCCTCCCGCTTCCTTCTTTGTGTGGATCTGCCTCAGTCACTCCCTGCCCCCTCCTGTGCTCGTGCTCGAGCAGCTTGAGCTCGTGTCACAGGACCACCCTGCTGAAGCTTGCTGCCCCTTACCAGAGCCGTGTTGGTCTGATGTTCCTTCAGTTGAGCCCCCTTCTCGTTTTCCAACACTAGTACTCCCGAGGGGCGTACTTCCCTCACCCGCCACCTTTCTGTGCCCACCCCGACGTCCAAGGTATCCTGTTTTGCCTTCCTTAGGTACACTTCCTGCCCCAGACCCGCACCCTTCTGTACTCTCCTGCCCGCCCCTTGCTGCTGCCGCTGTTCATAGTGCCTGGCATCCCTCAGCTGTGCGGTATGTAGGTTCTCCAACGCAGCCGGCATCATCACCCGCATGTATCTTGCTCTGGCTTCTGACAGCGCCACCCATTTATCTATTGTGCCTGCTATCACTGTGTCTGTAAGGACCCGGGTTGCTCCCACTGGCAGCACCGGCTCACATCCATAGAGGAGCCTGTATGGGGAGTGATCCTTCAGGGCCGCCTGTTTCCCAAACCTGTATCCTGCTGCAATCCAGTGCAGCTCCTCATCCCAATCCCGCTTCCTCTTCTCCCCGTATGCCCTCAGTCCCCGCTTCAAGGTCTGGACCAGCCGCTCTGTCAGCCCATCGCTCTGTGGGTGGTAGCGGGAGGTGCGCCTGTGAGTGATACCCGTCTCTTCTAGTAGCGTCTTGAACTCCCCCTGGAATTCAGTCCCCTGGTCTGTGAGGACTTCTGCACATGCTCCAAATCGGCAGATCACCTGCTCCTTGAACGCCGCTGCCACCTGCCTGGAGCTCTTGCTGGAGATGGCCCTCACCTCCAGCCACTTGCTCACGTGTTCCACCATGAGCACGATGTAGCGCTTACCCCCCCTGCTCAGGGGCAGTTCCCCGGCCAGATCCAAGGACCACCTGAAGCCTAGGCCTCGGATGGGCAGGGACTGCAGCTCGGCTCTAGCCTGGCTGAGGTTTGCCCTGCTCCTCTGACATGCCTCACTGCCCTCCACCCAGCCCTTCACTTGCCTCCGCATCCCCTCCCACCACCATCCTGTCTTCAGCAGCTGCACTGTCCTCTCATGTCCGAAGTGCCCCAGTTTCGTGTGCACCTCTTTGATCACAACTTCCCTGTCCCTTGGTGCTGGCACCAGCTTCCATCCATCCTCGGTTTGGATCTGCAACTGCTGCTGATACCATCTATAGTGGTGCCCCCTAGCCCTCACTCTCTCCAACATTTCCTCATCTTCCTCCGTCTCTCCCTTCACCCACCGCATGGCCTGCTCGTCTTCCCAAATATCTGCCGGCCCCTTGCCCCCTTTGCCCCCCCCTACTTCTACCTGTCTGGCCAGCAGTGTTAAGGTTACGCTCGGTTCCAGCTGTGGGGGGTTGCGGGAGAGGCCATCCACATGCTGTAGCGTCTTCCCCGGCCTGTGCTTAATCTTGAAGTCGTATTCCTGCAACTTCATCGCCCATCTTGCGTTCCTGCCTGTCAGTCCCGGCGTAGTCATCAGCCAGGTCAGTGGCTGGTGATCCGTCACCAACGTGAATTCCCGTCCTTGCAGGTACACTCTGAAATGCCCCACCGCCCATACCGCGGCTAGCCCCTCCCCTATGTACAAGCTGTACTGCGCCTCCGCCAAGTTGCAGCTCCTGCTCGCGTAGGCCACTACCTTCTCCTCCCCCTGCACCTCTTGGCAGAGTATCCCTCCCATTCCCTGGCTGCTCCAGTCGGTGTAGAGGGTGAATGGCTGGTCTGCTATTGGCAGCCGTAACACGGTTGCCATCTTCACTGCTGTCATAAGGTCCTGCAGGGCTCCCTTCTGAGCCTCTCCCCATTCCCATGCCCTGTCCTCCCTTAGCAGCCCGTTCAAGGCTGTTGCACGTTTGCTGAAGTTGGGCACAAACCTCCTGTAGTAGCTAAGGAAGCCCAACACCGCCCTCAGCCCCGACTTGTCCTTTGGCTCCCGCAGCCTGTACAAGACCTCTACCTTAGCCTGCTAGATCCCAATCTGTCCTCCCTTCACCTCGTATCCCAGGTACTGCACTGTCTCCTCACCCCACCTGCACTTCTTGGGGTGACATGTGAGTCCCGCTGCTTCTATTGCCGCCAGTGTCCTCTCCACATCCTGCAGATGCTGCTGCTCGGTGGCACTGAAGATCACTACGTCGTCTATGTAGCACGCCGCACACTCCACCTCCCTCAGTACTGCATCCATAACCCGCTGAAACACTGCCGATGCGTTCCTCAGCCGGAATGGCATGTACAGCCACTCATACAGCTCTGCCTTCCCTCTATCCTCTGGTATCATGGCTGCCGCCCAGGTCGGCCGGCGGGCTCTCTCCATCTGCCGCGGTAGATACGCCTCATATTTCCTTTGTGCGAGCTCCACCCTGTCGGCCAGCTCGAACACCTCATCCAGGCTCGCCTCCGCGCCCAGCTCATACACCTTCATACGCAGCCAGCCTCCCAGTGCCTCATCCAGGCCACCTAGGAACTTTCTTATCAAGAGACTGCTGTCCGTGCATCTCACATCTTCGGCCACATTGGTCAGCCGATTGTAACTCTGTGACTCTGTCCTTCCTCGCTTGAATTCCTGAAACTCCCTTATGCGCTCCGCCGTGTGCCCTGGGAACTGCCGTTGCAACCGCTCAAAAAATGCTTCAATGGGGTCCTCTCCATACCTCCCTGCCCTCCACAGCAGCTCCTCCATCCTCATACGGTACAGAGTCTCCGCTTCCCCATCCAAGGTGCTGGGCAGGCTTAGGAAGAAATCAATGGGGTCCATGCCGTTCCGGTCGCACCGATACTTCACATTCCCCACCTGCATCAGGAAGTTCTTGAGTGATGGCCCCGCCCTCTGATCTCCCGAGAATCTGGCTGGCACCTCCACCCTTGTCGCCGTGGCCCCACCTCCTCTTCCCTCTCCCCAAGACTCAATTGCCCCTCCCCGCGGTCTCCCATACCCCCCTCCTTGCCCTGCTCGTTCCAGTCCCTCTCTGGCCATACGGGCTCGCTCAGCCCCTTGGGCCAAGCTGCCGCTCCTGGCCCTGCTCTTCTGCTTCCCTCCGCGCACCTCTCCCGACTGTCCCCACTGACTACATCCCCTTCCCGTCTGCTCCCATCGTCGTTCCGGTGAGTAATGACTTTGCTCCCATACCCTCGGGCCGACTTCACGCGGCTGATGTCTCGCTGGGGGTGGCGACCACTCCCTTCTCTCCTGCAGCCGTGTGCCTGGTGGCGCGCGTCCTGCTTCCTCCCGCCCTTCCTCTCGCCAACGACGCCGGTCGGGCGACCGCGATTCTCCTCTGCCCCCCCCCACTGTTGCCGCATGTGCGGTGAACGTGACCCCTCCATCCGCCGCCCCTCCCTACGCCGCCGCGTTTCTGGCGAGTGATGCTCCCCCCCATGGCCTCCTCCCAGCGCCCGCGGTGGCGCCCCAGAGCGAACCGTGCTCTCCTCCGCTCCTCCCCGTCTTCCTTCCGCGCCCCCATACCGTTTGGCCCTTGGCGGCGGTTCCCTTGACGAGCGCGAGCCGCCGTCGCTCGCCTCCGCCCGCCAACGCTGGACTCCCGTTGCATGCCTGTCCTCTGCCTCGCTTTGTCCGCGCATTCCCCGCGTCGGCATCGTGCGTGTCCCTCCCTCTCGAGCCTGGCCTTCCGGCTAAGGTGCATCGCGGGCAGGCTGTCCTCCCCGATGGTTGGGGCCCGTCGCACGCGACTCCCCCTCCTGCGCCTCTCCTTCCTCGGCTCCGCCTGGGACCTGGGGTCCCGCGCATGTCTACTCGCCGCCATCCCGCCGCGGGTGATGGTGCTCCTGTTCCCCGCCGTGCGCCCGCTCGCCGCCGTCCTCCTGCCCTTCATCGCGCTCTTGCTCCCTGCCATGCTCCTGCTTGCCGTCGCTATCCTGCTCGTCGCCGTATTCCGGCTCGTCACTGCGCTCTGGCTCCTCGCCGTGCGCCTGCTCGCCGCGGTGCCACTGCCCGTCGTCGTACGCCGGCCCGTCGCCAAGCTCCCGCTCAGCCTCCTCGTGGTCACTCTCCTCCCACGTCAGTTCGGCCCGCGGATCCTGTCCGGCCCAGTGCACACCAGAGCCCACTCCTTGCTCCCGCGGGAATCCCTCCCTCCTACGCCAGCGACCTCGCTCATCCCGCCGCCGACCCCCCCCTTCTGGGGAGTGGAACACCCCTTCGTCGCGCGGGTGGCGATGCTCGTCACCGCGAAGGTGGAACGTGTTCCTCCGCCACGGCACGTCGCTCATCATCGCGCCGAGTCTGCCACCGCCACGCACGCCTTGCACCGCCTCTCTTTCTCGGCTGGCTGGCACGACGGGAACTCTATCAGCTCGGAAGGCCAGCCTTCGGGGCGACCGCTCTAAGGAACGCCCACGCTCCCGCGAGCGTTCGGGTTGCGGCCCTTCCTCTTAGCGTCGAGTGAAGACCCGGCCCCATCGTAACTCATACTTGTCCATGCTACGCGCTCGTTGCTTGTTTCTTGGTATGAACGGGATCTCTCCCTCACCCCACTGGTTCCCTCTTGGTGGCGTACCACTGTGTGCTAAGCTTAGAGCAATATCTTCCACTATTCTGAGAGAATACCAGGAAACAAGCAACGAGTGCTCTGTGCGTGCTCGGCCTTACCCTGCCCAACCCTGTGCTGCACATTCCTCAATGCATGGCTCGGGGTTGGGACATTTCGCCCTTCGTCCCACATTTCGCACTTCGAGGCTTTCCCCCCCGAGACTTCCCCACCGTTCACATTCCGTTCCCCCCTTCTAAGCCTATTCCAACAGTAACCTCGCTACACTCTACACTACTCATTAATCTACTTGAAATGCAATTGTAAGGTTATCATCTATTACTATTCCTTCACCCCTTGTATTCCTGTTATTGCTTATGCATCACGTGCATAAGCGGTGACACTGCTCCTCTTGGTCGACGGCCCACTCGTCGCCCAACCCAGTCAGCTGCAGCTGTCGAGCTCCCTGGTCGACGGCCCACTCATTGCCCAGCCCAGTCAGCTCCAGCCCCGTGACAGTCCTGTGCAGGTCGACAGCCACCTCGTCAGCCTGCCTTGCAGAAGAAGGCCGTCGAGCACTCCTGGTCGACGACAACACCACACTGATAACCTGCAGTTTGACGAAGCCCGTCGAGCAGCTCCGTCACTGCGAATGGTCGGCTGCTCCTCCCGTACATCCGACCAAGTCATCGGCCTTGCCCAAGGGAGGGTGGGGCCAACACTCCATTCCCGTTAACACTCCTCTGCCGCGCTCACGCTTGGACCCCTAGCCCACACGGCAGTACTCTACGGAGAAAAGTCGTCCTCGACGTGCACCCCATACACAGCACGCCGTCACCGCACCATCCGTGCAGAAAGGCACGGCACCAACTGCTGCAGATCATCGTCGCCGTCGCCGACGTCAGCCAGACGAACTTGGCCGATGGCGACAGAGCACTGGTTGAAAGCCGGAAAATGGAGCGCCTTCGTCAGGAAGTCAGCTGGCTGCTCGGTGTTCAGGATGTACTTCAGCACGAAATTCCCGTGCCTCACCATGTGCTGCAGCCAGGCGTAGCGACGCTCCATGTGCTTGAGGTTGCCCATCAGCCCCAAGCCCTCGGTGACCGTGATTGCCGATTTGTTGTCCACACGGAGGATGGTCGGCTTCCTAGCGTCGAGCAGCTTGAATTCTGCAAGGAGGAAGCGAAGTCGACGACCTTCCTTGCCGGCGTTCGTGGCCGCGACGTACTCTGATTCAGTCGAGGAGAGCGTCACGCACTTGATGCGCTGGCTCGACTAGGATACTGTGGCCCCTCTGAAGACAAACACGTAGCCGCTTGTGCTCGTCCGCTTCTGCTTGTCGCCCGCGTCGTCGGCGTCCACATAGCCGATCAGCTCCAGCGACTCTGGTCCACCGCCAAAATCCAGGGCGGTGTCGCGGGTGTCAGCGAGATAGGCGAGGCAGCGGTCGACCTCGCGCCAATGCTGGTCGCTCCTCACCGTGAGGCCGCTCCCCAGCTTGCTGCAGGCGAAGGCGATGTCTGGCCTCCTCGTCGTCGAATGTCAGCTCGGCGTAGGCGTCGACCAAGACCGGCGTCTTCAGGATGCTCCCGCTTTGCTCCTCGTCGATGAAGCGCCTACGCAACTTGTCGGCGTGATTCTGCTGGTGCAGCCTCAGCTTCCTCGCCGACCTGTCACGCACGATCTCCAGCCCAAGGTACTTCACCACCAGCGAGATCTCGCGCAGCTTGAAGGCGGCCTCCAGCAGTTCTTTCAGCTCCTTTAGCATCGTAGTGCTGCTGCTGGCGGCGAGCAGGTCGTCGACGTAGACCAGCACCCAGCAGGTCACTCCGCCATCGCCGACCTTGAAGTAGAGGGCCGTGTCGACCTGGCTCTTCTTCCAGCCCGCGCCTAGCAGCACGCCGTCAAGAGCCCTATACCACAGCAGCGGTGACTGCTTCAGCCCGTAGAGGCTCTTCAGCAGATTGCACACCGGCCGGTCTCCTTGTCGAAGTAGTCTGGCTTCTACATGTACAGCACCCGGTCGAGCTTACTCTGTAGGAAAGCATTCTTCATGTCGAGCTGCATCAGGTTGAGGTCGAGGACGGCGACGATGCTGAGGACGATCCTCAGCGTGACGTAGCTGCTCACCGGCGAGTACGTCTCGTCGTAGTCGGTGCTGTACACCTGCGTGAAGCCCTTTCACGACCAGCCTCGCCGTCTTGCGCTCGACGGTGTCGTCGATGTTAACGGGAGTTGGTTGTTGGCCCCGCCCTCGGTTGGGCAACGCCGACGACTCGGTCGGGTGTACGGGAGAAGCAGCCGACCGTTCACAGTGAGAGAGCTGCTTGACGGGCTTCGTCAAGCTGCAGGGGACCTCTGTGGTGTTGCCGTTGACCAGGAGTGCTCGACGGCCTTCTTCTGCGGGGCAGGTCGACGAGGTGGCTGTCGACCTGCACGGAACTGTCACGGGGCTGGAGCCGTCCGCTGCAGCTGGCTGGGCCGGGCGACAGGTGGGCCGTCGACCAGGAGGAGCAGTTCGACCGGGAGGTCGACGGAGCAGTCGGTCGACCTAAAAAGTGAGCAGCGGTCGAAGGCACAACGGTGCAAGTCGGGCCAATCGTCTGCGTGCACCTGCGAGCGTGCGCACTGCTGTCTTCTACGGGGCGACGCTGGACACCCGCTCTGCTGCAGCGTTGGCACGACGTCGACCTGCTCTGTTGGAAGGTCGCCCTTCTGCAGTGCTGGCATGGCTCCTCTACGCAACGCAGGCAGGCGGTCGACCAAGCTGTGCTGGTGGTCGACCCGGCTAGCTGCAAAGTTGCTAGGTGCCTGATGTTGTCATTGTTGTCATTGCTTGCTCAATCATGATGTAATTTCGACTTTGCTAGTGGTAACTATTGCCGATTTCTCTCGTGAATGGGCAAGCGCTAAGAAACTAAGCAAAGCTACGATCACTCCTAGTAGTTCGTGCCAACCCCCGTAGTCTAGCTCACTACCTTTGTCGAGTGACTCTCTGCATGGTGCGGTGAGTGTGGACGGCCCCGCAGATTACCTTCAGATAGGAGCCGACTTTTGCACCTACTAAGTTGTTCGTAGGCCGGCAGCAACGTCAGTCACCATGGTCGACCCCGTAGCTGATGCGGGAGTAGCGGACACCTTGGAGACACACTTGGCTGATGCGAGGAAACGCCACGCAGAGTTGGGCATCCGGTCGCAGTGGGCGACGGAACACCCTTCATGTCCTACATCTCCTCGACCGGTGCGAAACGAAGGTGGCGTCGACGACGAGGTCGACGGCGGTGCACGAGTCAGCGGCAGCGAAGGCACGAAGCAGAGAGGGGTGATCAAGGTTGACAGTGGCGTCGTCAGGATTCAGGCGCGAGTGCAGCGGTCGACGGCTGCTGCAAGCAGCTTGCGTGCCGACGTCGTTGGTCGACGTCGATCTCCTCTACGAAGCGGTGGAGGGCTCTTGGCAACGACGCACGTGACGGCGGGCTGGATTGCACCGGTGTATGGCTACTTCAAGTTTTCACCGGACCGGATCACCGTTGCACCGCTGCAAGGTCGAAGGGACCTCATCACCTGGAGGGAGTCGATAGAACCTCAGCTGGAGGTTGCGGGGCTGAAGGGCTTCGCTGACGGCACCGTGCCGATTCCGCCCGTGGAGGATGTCCAGCTGCGCGGGGAGTTTCGTGCTGCTCACTTGCTCACCTTCATGGTCATCTCGAGGTGCTGCTCGCCGGTGGTGCAGCTAGCGCTCAGGAGCTGTCGAGAGCGACTGAATGCTGGTCATGAGGCATGGTACTTCATCCTGTCGACGTACCAGGTGAAGGATGACCTGTATATCGGACAGCTGGAGGAGAAGATGACACATATTCGTATGGGCGAGGAGGAGTCGGCGACGAACTACTGCAACCGTGGTCGACGGATCCTGGCAGAGATGCGGATGGCGGGCGTTGAATACTCGACGGCGTCTCACATCACCCATGTTCTTAAGGGCCTGCCGCGCAGCTACAACCGCATGAAGATGATGACGATAGTGCCCGACACACAGGAGTCATTCGACGAGGACTCCCTCACCAGCTACATTCTCCAAGATGAGGCAATGCTGGAGGCAGAGCAGCCCACGGAGCTCCTTCTACAGGCAAATTACGCTGCACCGACGAAGCCGAATTATCAGCAGGAGCAGCGCAGGAAGCCGAGTGGAGGTGGTAGCGGAGGTGGGCGGTCGACGAAGGACGTCGACGAGAAGAGGTCGACGCGGGGCAAGGGCCGTGGAGGTGGTGGTCGACGGCGGGAGTGCTGGATCTGCCACGACCCCGACCATCTTTCCTACGAGTGCCCCGACCGCGACGACAGCGACGAGGACGACACCGAGGGAGGCCGTGGCCGGTCGACCAGCCATCGCCCCCGTCAAGATGAGATGCCGCGCAAGGAGAAGCAGACGTCGTCGACGAAGGACGTCGACAGCTCCAGCGGCAAGGGCCGAGGCGACGGGGAGGCGTCGTGCTCGACGGTCGGCGTGGTGGACCCGACAGTCTCGCTGGCGCCGGAGGCTGGCGAGGACTTCCAAGCGGTGGCGGCAGCTATGCAGGCCAACCCGATGGCGGTGCTGCTCGACAGCGGGTGCTCCCACCACCTGATGGGGACGAAGGCGGTCTCGTCAACATGGCGCCGAGTGACAGTGTGAAGCATGTGCACGGCTTCAGAGGGGTGTTGCAGCCTGTCAAGGGTTGTGGAACCGTCGCTCTGCAAGGGGAGGCCGGGAGGCGGGTCCTCATCCCCGACGTGCTCTACGTTCCGGGAGTACAGGTGAACCTCCTGTTAGCTGGCCAACTGAAGGAGAGCGGAGTGCAGCTGCAGGGCGACGGCGACGAGATGCTGCTCGTCGCCGCAACCGAGGAGGTGCTAGGTCGAGCACGCTACACCGAACGAGTCCTCTCTACCGACCTTCGCCCCTGCTGGACGCACTCGCCGTCGACCGAGGTGGTGGCTCTGACGATTGTCTCGGCGATGAAGTCGACCCCTGACCGGTTGCATGCGAGGCTCGCGCACGTCGGCGTCGACACGATCAAGAGCTCGGCAAAGCATGAGGTTGATACTATGCTCGACATCAAGCCGTCGACCGGAGCAGACCCGCCGTGTGTCTCGTGCGTCGGAGGAAAGCTGGCGCGGCACACCT
This sequence comes from Closterium sp. Naga37s-1, assembly GCA_947471745.1. NCBI lineage: Eukaryota > Viridiplantae > Streptophyta > Zygnematophyceae > Desmidiales > Closteriaceae > Closterium > Closterium sp. Naga37s-1. Next base: position 88,367 of record CANJKZ010000545.1, read on the forward strand.
TCCCTGAGAAGGGCTCGGACGCCGAGGAGGCACTGGCTGTCGTGCACATTGACTTGTGCGGGCCATTTCGGGTGGCTGCCAAGGATGGCAACTTGTACTTCGTGCTGCTGAAGGATCGCCACACTCGGTTCGTGTGGGCGAGCGATGTGCTGCAGGAGTTCCAACCGTCGCTGGTGCTGGTAGAGTGGCAGACGAAGAAGATGTCAGAATCCCAACCACTAGACCATTGGGATAAAAGGGCTTGTTAAGTAGCGGGTCAGTGCGCCCATAACCCCCCAGGCCAACATGCCTGTAACCCTTCCCTAGGATCAATCGGGGATCACCAGTGGACCTCTGACACCCCCCCGCACTGGGATGCCCGAAGTGCACACACTGGGATTCGAACCCGAGACCTTCGCTCTGATACCATGTCAGAATCCCAACCACTAGACCATTGGGATAAAAGGGCTTGTTAAGTAGCGGGTCAGTGCGCCCATAACCCCCCAGGACAACATGCCTGTAACCCTTCCCTAGGATCAATCGGGGATCACCAGTGGACCTCTGACAGAAGACGGTGTTGATGCTCCGCTCCGACCAAGGAGGGGAGTTCCTCAGGAATACGCTCACCGATTTCGTCAACGGGATGGGCATCGTCCACGACCTGACATGCCGCTACACTCCGCAGCAGAACGGCATGGCCGAGCGGGAGATGCACAAGGTCGTCGAGTCCGTACGGACGATGCTGCTGCACATGGGCGTGCGGCACCACTGGCGGCATCTCGCCCTACGACAGGCTGTCTGGGTGCGCAACTTCTTGGAGCGGTCGACGACGACGCCGGGGACGACTCCATACGAGCTGCTAACCGGAAAGAAGACGGACCTCACGCTGGCGCGGGTGTGGGGCTGCATGGTGCAGTTCATGGTTCCCGAGCAGCAGCGCGGTGGGAAGCTGGCCCCGAAGGATCGCTGGGGGCTTCACCTCGGTGTGTCGCCGGAGAGCAAGGGCTGGGAGGTGCTGGACTTGACCGACAACAAGGAGGTCACGTCGGTCAAGGTGATCTTCTACGAGACGCTGTCACTGGAGGTGTGGAAGGTGAAGTATGGGCCGGCGTCGGGGCGGACGCAGGCACACCCGCCGACGGACGCCTCGACGGCGACGGTTCCATTGATTGCTGAAGTCGACGAGCCTGCTGATGAGGATGTTGTGGAGGTTCTTCCACCTCCCCCTGTTCTTGCTCCTCCCTCCCCCGTCGCAGATCGGCCTGCGTTGACACCTGTGTCAGCCACCGGCGATGAGAGGAGCCTTGCAACGTCGCCTGTGGTGCCGGCCAGTGGCATCGCCGGCGGTCGACAAGGATGGGAAGCCGAGGACAGGGGAGCAGCGGATAGGGGAGTTGTCGAAGTCAGCAGCAGGTTAGCAGCCGGTCGGAGGATCGAAGCAGCTGGTCGACGATGTGGACGTCGACGAGGAAGGGGAGTAGTCGGCAGGTGAGGAGTCCACCGACAGCGACGTGGTGGAGGTGCCAATCATGAAGCCTGAGCTGCGACGCACAGGCCGAGCTCGACGGCCGCCAGAGCGGCTGAGCTTCCACGCCTGCCTATCGCCAGCTGCCTTCACCACGGTGTACGACAAGGTCGACGCCGACCTGTTGTACAACGACGCCGAGGAGGATGAAGAACTGCCGGAGCTCCACCCCGACATGCATGCCGACCCCGAACACCGCTGGGACATCGCCACGATGACGGTGAAGGAGGCGCTGGCTAGCTGGAAGGGCGAGGGTGTGTGTCAAGTCAATAGCGAATTATCGCTAGTCGCGTGTAACGTGGTCGTTTTGTGTGTCCCGCGTGGTTTCTATTTTGTCGTGCGCGGTTTCTATTTTGTCGCTTGTCGAATGTTCGGCGTGTCACAGGTGTGTGCAGCAGACCCATCAAGAACTCAAGGATGAGTTTGTGATGAAGAACCCGAGCCCCTGGTGTCAACATTCAAGTGATCGCGAAGCTCGCCAAAAGGGTACACCTCAAGAGATTGAAGATAGTTACATTACTTTGTGTAGTGTAACATTTCAGTTGGTGTAGGCCCTAGTGAAGGGTAGTTTCGAGACCCTTCGTGGTTGGGGACAGTGTGACACTGTTCCACATCACTGTACCTCGGCTCTTGGGGTTTGTAGGAGCTGGGAGTCATTCCCAACTCGTAACTCTTCCTAACTCTTCCTATCTTGTGTTCTAAGACTATAGTGGCTGCCATAGTGCCGTTCGTTCAAACTGACGCTGTGTCGTCAATACTTGGTGAAATCGTGCGATCTAAATTGCCTATTGTAGGCGACAATAAGACGCTCCAGATCCAAGTTGAATCAAGTCTTTTGAAGCTGTGGCCAGAACGCTATGAACGTTTGAATCCGCTGTGCAGAAATCCGACTGTGCACTCTATCTTTCGTTTTAGGCACATTGGAGCCTACTGTGACTATAACAAGTGGTATCAGAGCCCCTTGGAGAAGTTTCGACAATTTCTGGACCTGAGGAAAGGGGTGGCAGAGGTGCTGGTGGCAGTGGAGAAGCCCAAGCTCAAGGCCAACCCCGTGACTCAGCCATGGCGCCCGTGCAACCAAGTGTTGGCCCATCTAGGGACGAGCCTAGAGTGTTTGGCCTTGACAAGTTCAACGGTGACAACTTTGCTGAGTGGTCCTTCAGAATGGAGAACGTGTTTGACCACTACGACCTGCTGGAGGTGATGGAAGGAACGGAGAAGCGCCCCGAGAACGACCCGGAGAAGAGCCCGTGGGTGCGGAAGAGCGCACAAGGCTACCTCCTACTTGGGCAAGCGTTGGGGATCAGCCAGATCCGTCACATCAAGCCTTTCCAGCGTGAACCAGAGAAGGGACCAAAGGCATGGGCTGCTCTCAAGGGTGTACACGCTCCTGCAACAGCGGCGGTAGCTGTGGTGTTGGAACGGCAAATGGCGACGCTACGAATTGAAGAAGATGAACCCGTGGAAGAAGGGGTGCAGAAATTCTTCGACTTGTTGACGCGGCTTGAGGGAGCTGATTTGAACTATAGTGAGCTCCAAAAGAAGACCAAGTTGCTGGCCCTACTCCCCGAGTCATGGTCCTCGCTCATCATCAACCTGAATCGCGACTTGCCCCGCCTCTCGCTTGAAGACGTGAAGCGAGCTATCCTTCAAGAGGATTTCCGCGGCCGTGAGTTGGCGAGTGCGGATGGCGCTGGGGCAGCGACTGTCGGCCGTGGATATGGCCGTGGAAGAGGCAAAGGACGAGGGGGAGGAAGGTTTGGTGGCAGCAACTTCAGTGGAGGCCGCGGGAGTGGCGGTTACGGCAGCGACGACAAGAGATACGGACGCGGTCGCGGTCGGTTCGATGGCGAGTGCCATTATTGCCACAAGACCGGACACATGTGGCGCGATTGCTACAAACTCCCTGAATGATGGACCCCTGCTCAAGGCCAAGAGGGTAGAGGAGCAGGGGGAGGGAGAGGAAGAGGCCGTGGATGCCGTGGCGGTCGCGGAGGTGGAGCTGCAAACATGAAGAACGGAGATAACGACAAGGACCCGAGCGACGATCGGTACCCGGGTCTATTCTACTTCGTGTCGACGCAAGTACCAGCTGGTCCAGAGAAGGACGAAGGCTTCGAGGAGCCAGCAGCTGTGGGGAAGGTGACCCTACACCCCCTGGACTATTGGGTGATCGATAGTGGCGCTACCTATAGCATGACACCTCGCCCGGACTTGCTTACCGAACTCGAACCGTCACCGGTGAAGCATGTCACATCGGCTTTGGGGCAGCGAGCAGAGGTGAAAGGCATGGGGAAGGCCATGTTCAAGGGTGCTGATGGGAAGATGGTGGGCCTCAAGAACGTGCTTTGGGTGCACAGCCTTGCTGCAAACCTGATTTCCGTGCGGCGGTTGGAAAAGGCCGGCATGGACACGAACTCGAAGGGAGCCAAGACCTACACCGCAAGGCTTGGCGATCGAATTCTTTGGGACCTTCATGAGGACAGGGATGTCTACAACGAGATGTGGCAGATCCCAGTGGTCCCTATGCCTAACGAGAGGCAAGTGGCAGCAAGCATCAGCACCAAGGATGAAGCGGTTGGTAACGGCGATAGCACGGAGTCCAAGAAGTGGAATCTTGGAGGGACCAGCAAGCTCGGTGATCATAACAAGTGTGGTGCAGCAGCCAAGGAGCAGCACAAGGGTGAGGAGAACCCCGAGGCAGCAGCGGAGGAGGAGTACGGAGAGAGCATGCGGGGCGCTATTGCGAGCGCGGCATTCTCCAATCCGACTTCGGCTACGGGGGAGTGTGATTGGCTTACCTTGCATCGGCGAATGGGGCATATGGCCCTGCCTATCTTGCAGCAACTAGTGAAGAATGAGATGGTTGCTGGCATACGTGTGAAGGGGGAGCCCGATGAGGTGCTTGGCTGCCCGACGTGCATTCAAGCCAAGTTCACCCGGTTTCCGTTCCCCAGTTCGGAGGCAACGGCAAAGGCACCACTTGATGAGGTGGTGATGGACGCGGTGGGCCCCCTGAAGCTTGGAGCTGCTGGAGCTGAGTATTTTCTCACCATTGTCGACGTCTACACCCGCATGACTTGGGTGTATGTGCTGACCAAGAAGAGCGACGTGGCTGAAACGTTGAAGACGGATTGGTTCCCGATGGTGGAGCGGCAACAAGACCGTCTAGTCAAGTCAATCCGCACCGATCGAGTGGGAGAGTTCCTGAGCAAGGAGTTTGGGTTGTGGCTGAAGAAGAATGGTATTCGGCACTCCCTCACCATGCCATACTCCCCTGCAATGAACGGCATCGCCGAGCGAGCGAACCGCACAATCACGGAGGCGGCACGCGAGTTGCTCATTGAAGCCGAGCTACCCGACTATTTCTGGCCTGATGCGGTGCGGAGCGCGTGTGTGGCCAAGAACAGAGCCTTGACTCATGTGGGAGCAGACAAATGGGTGCCCTATGTGGAGTGGCTAGGAAGGAAGCCAAAGGTGGATATGCTTCGGGTGTTCGGGTGCATGTGCATGGCGCTCGTGCCTAAGCATCTTCGGCACAACAAGCTTGGTGCCAAGGCGGTGTGGGCCGTGCACTTGGGCATGGCTCAAAACAGCAAGGGATGGCTTCTTTGGGACCCATTCACCAAGAAGTTCTTGGTGAGCAGGGACTGCAAGTTCATGGAGAAATTCATGTACAAGGATTGGAAGGCGGAGAATGAGGCGAAGATAGGCGTGCGGTTTGGGGAGGTGAAGAGTTCCGGTTTGGAGCATGTGGAGCTACCTTTGGAGCTGAGCAGCGGCAGCACAACCACGAGGCAATCCTCCCTTGTGAATGGGGGAGAGGAGGCCAATGATGCAGAGGAAGAAGAGGAGGAGGTGCAGCAAGTGAGCGAGCGTGCACCGTCACTCCCTTCCCGTACTACGAGTGCTCCACGGATTCGAGCCACACCGCAGCAACGCCAAGGCCTTCAAGTCCCTGCAGCTGAGGAGGAAGGAAGGGGGAAGAGGAGAGTTCAACCCCCTAATAGGCTGACCTATGATGCGCCGGGAAAGCAGGGCAAGACAGCCCTGGCCGGAGCGGCAATGATGGTCGGAGACGACGAGGAGAGTGACTACGAGGAGTGTGCCTTCGCGTTCTTCTCTCTGGTGGATTGCCGGGAGAACCAGCAACTCTCAAGGAGGCTTTGGAGAGTAGTGATGCTGAGGAGTGGAAGAAGGCCATGGAGAGTGAGCTGAAGAGCATCGAGGAGAATGACACGTTTGAATTGGTGGAGCTACCAGAGGGGCGTACGGCGATAACGTCCAAGTGGCTCTTCAAAATCAAGTCGGATGCCGACGGCAAGATCGAGCGCTACAAGTCTAGGCTTGTAGCCAAGGGGTACCAGCAGAAGGAGAAGGTGGACTTCAAGGAGCTGTTTGCCCCTGTGGTGAAGCCGACGACGCTGCGAACCCTATTCGCGGGAGCCGCCATCAAAGGATGGGTAGTAAAACAAATGGACATCGTAACGGCATTCCTTAACGGCATCCTTGAGGAGGAGATTTTTATGGCGCAGCCAGAGGGGTTTGATGATGGTAGTGGCAGAGTGTGGAAGCTGAAGAAGGCCCTCTATGGGCTGAAGCAGGCCCCTAGGCAATGGTACATGAAGCTGCGCGAAGTGTTGGAGGGGATCGGCTTCACTCCCTCAACGGCCGATCACTCCTTGTTCATGCTTGGCGAGGGGGAGCAGAGGAGCTTCATGGTGGTGTACGTGGACGACATCCTGATCTTCTCACCCTCTCCTGACCTTGTGAAGGAGGTGATGCTGAAGCTGCAAGACAAGTTCAAGTGCAAGTCCCTTGGTGACGTGAACTTCTATCTTGGGCTCCACATCGAACGAGACGTGGAGAAGCGGAGCATGCGAGTGCACCAACGGAAGTACTTGGAGGCGTTGGCCGCCAACTTCGGCCAGAGTGAAGGTCATGTGGCTACTCCCTTTCCCTCTGGGTTCAAGTGTGTGAAGGGGCCAGAGGAGGAGAGCGTTGGAGAAGAGGAGAGGCGCCGTTTTCACTCGTTGGTGGGCAGCCTCATGTATGCGGCGGTAAACACCCGACCGGACGTCGCGTTTGCTACCGGGCAGCTGGCTAGGGTTGTGCAATGCCCTAATGAGGAGCAGGTAGCAGCTGGAATGAGGGTGGCAAAGTATCTTGGCCAAACACCGACCGTTGGGCTGCAATACTCGGCGGCGGCACAAAGGCGCCAAAAGGGCGCGGATGGTGTTGAACCTGGGCGTTTGTTCCTCACCGCCTACTCGGATGCTTCATATGCATCGGAACCAGAGGACATGACAAGTGTGGGAGGCTTCATATGCTGTGTTGGTGGAGGCCCAACTGCTTGGGAGAGCAAGAAGCAGGTTGACCAAGCTTTGAGCTCGGTGGAGTCCGAGTACATGGCACTCTTCCGTGCGGTACGTGAGATTGTGTGGAAGCGGCGTTTGTTGGCTGAATTGGGGGAGGAGCAGCAAGGACCTACCCCACTGTACTGTGACAGCCAGGGTGCCATTGCTCTTGCTAAGAACCCTGTATTGCATGGACTCACGAAGCACATGAGGGTGATGTGGCATTGGACGAGGAGCATGGTAACCGCGGGTGAAGTTGAGTTGCGCTACGTGAAGACCACGGGTTAGCCGGCTGACATGATGACCAAGAGGCTGGTGGAGCAGCAGCATTGGAAGTGTTGCAAGCTGGCTGGGATGGATCTGAACTAAGAGAGCAAGATCCTAAGGCCAACAATCTGAGGGGGAGTTTGTTGGTGCAACCCTACGGTTTGCACTCGGCTTGTTGTCCGTGTGCGTGCATGCGTGTGTGCATGGAATGGAATCAGTGCATGAAATAAACATATATTTCATGCTTATAATAGTGTGTGAATGATGGGTCATGATGTCGAGTGTGTGTGTCAAGTCAATAGCGAATTATCGCTAGTCGCGTGTAACGTGGTCGTTTTGTGTGTCCCGCATGGTTTCTATTTTGTCGTGCGCGGTTTCTATTTTGTCGCTTGTCGAACGTTCGGCGTGTCGCAGGTGTGTGCAGCAGACCCATCAAGAACTCAAGGATGAGTTTGTGATGAAGAACCCGAGCCCCTGGTGTCAACATTCAAGTGATCGCGAAGCTCGCCAAAAGGGTACACCTCAAGAGATTGAAGATAGTTACATTACTTTGTGTAGTGTAACATTTCAGTTGGTGTAGGCCCTAGTGAAGGGTAGTTTCGAGACCCTTCGTGGTTGGGGACAGTGTGACACTGTTCCACATCACTGTACCTCGGCTCATGGGGTTTGTAGGAGCTGGGAGTCATTCCCAACTCGTAACTCTTCCTAACTCTTCCTATCTTGTGTTCTAAGACTATAGTGGCTGCCATAGTGCCGTTTGTTCAAACTGACGCTGTGTCGTCAATACTTGGTGAAATCGTGCGATCTAAATTGCCTATTGTAGGCGACAATAAGACGCTCGAGATCCAAGTTGAATCAACTCTTTTGAAGCTGTGACCAGAACACTATGAACGTTTGAAGCCGCTGTGCAGAAATCCGACTGTGCACTCTATCTTTCGTTTTAGGCACATTGGAGCCTACTGTGACTATAACAACGTATTCATCAGCAGGCTCGTCGACTTCGTCGAGCAGTAGGGCTGTCACCGTCAAGGTGTCCGTCGGAGGGTGTGCCTGCGTCTGCCCCGACGCCGGCCCATAATTTGCCTTCCACACCTCCAGCAACATCGTCTCGTAGAAGATCACCTCGACGGACGTGACCATCTTGTTGTCGGTCAAGTCCAGCACCTTCCAGCCCTTTCTCTTCGGTGACACACCAAGGTGAAGCCCCCAGCGAGCCTTCGGCGCCAGCTTCCCACCGCGCTGCTGCTCGGGAACCATGAACTGCACCATGCAGCCCCACACCCTCGCCAGCGTGAGGTCGGGCTTCTTCCCGGTCAGCATCTGGTACGGCATTGTCCCCGGCGGCGTTGTCGACCGCTCCAAGCAGTTGCGCACCCAGACAGCTTGACGTAGAGCGAGGTGCCAACAGTGATGCTGCACGACCATGTGCAGCAGCATCGTCCGCAAGGACTCTACGACCTTGCGCATCTCCCGCTCAGCCATGCCGTTCTGCTGCGGAGTGTAGGGGCACGTCGGGTCGTGGACGATGCCCTTCCCGTTGACGAAGTCGGTGAACGCCTTCTCGAAGAACTCCCCTCCTTGGTCTGAGCGGAGCATCAGCACCGTCTTCTTCGTCTGCCGCTCTACCAGCACCAGCCACTGTTAGAACTTCCGCAGCAGACCGCTCTTCTTAGCGACCGGCATTGCCCACACGAATCGAGTGTGGCGATCCTTCAGCAGCAGGAAGTACAAGCTGCCATCCTTGGCAGCCACCCAAAATGGCCCGCACTAGTCAATATGCACGACAGCTATCGCCTCCTCGACGTCCGAGCCCTTGTCGGGGAAAGTGTGCTACGCTAGCTTTCCTCCGACGCACGAGACACACGGCGGGTCCGCTTCGGTCGACGGTGTGATGTTGATCCCCGTAGAAACTTCATGCTGTTATAGTCTAGAGTCCACTTAGGGGTCGTAGATGCCCTTGAAACCGCCTAAGCAGAATCTGGTGACTTCGAACCGTCTCTGTTCAAAACGCCGTCACGATCAGCTCCGATAATAAACGAGGCTGAAACTTGGACAGACGTTAGCTTCAGGTGTCTGCTTTCCAACGGTATATGGCTTGCTTTCATCAGAGGTGTATGCGCTACGCAGTCAACAAAAACGTAAGCTCGGCTGAAAAACGAGTAGCTTCATTGATGCAAGGAAGAGGTTGAGTGCAACATTGCCTAGGGGACTCTTAAGGGGTTGGGACCATCCTGGGAACTCAGAGAAGGTTGAGACCTAGGGGAGAAAGGCTAGAGAAGGATGGGAAACGTCCTAGCTAGGTCAGCAAAGCCAACCACACTTGGATGTTCAGAGCTGTACTCAAGGCTACCAATAGTGAGTCAAGCCAACCATGAGTCAGCTTGTCTTCCCACTTGCACCCTCTTGCAAGCTGCTTCCAGGAAGACCACACTTCTCAAAAGGAGGGTGGTAGAGTCCCACTTGACCACCTGTACTTCTTGTCTCATTCTCTGTCCCTGCACCATTGGCATGACAACAATGAAAGGGTGGCAAGGGAAATGCTGCCAACAGTGCACCATGACTACGGAACAGTACCTTTCGACAGCTGTCACGTGCTGCTCCGATGCTGGGTTGTCCTGAAACTCGGTGACCACCTGCACAACACGGCAAAGGACTGCCACACCGATTTTCAGACCAATCAGAGCTTCGTAGATGAGTCAGCAGCCGAAATGATGAACTCGGGTGTTACCAAAAAAGAGTAACACACACTTCCGGGATGCCATAAGTCTTGAAACTAAAAATGTTGCCATGCCTTGTAAACTGTTTCCACAATTCTGAAACTTTGAGGGTGTGAAGAACACATGTTGAACCACCTCCCCACAAAATTCCAGAAGCTGAGCAGGCTTGTAGGTTGAATGGGAGTGTGATGACTGTGCCACTATAGTGCTTTGGCACAACAAACTCCCCCTCATCGTGCTCTCATTCATCCCTTAGCTGCTCCCTGAAGCTGCCTCCCTTACTTGAAGGACATGCCACACAAGGTGGCACAGCTCCAATGCTGATGCTCTGCAAGCCGCTTAGTCAAGAAATCCGCAGGTTGCTTGGTAGTGTTGATGTAGTGCAAGGAGATGGTGCCCTTCTTCACCTCCTTCCTCACCCAATGCCACTTGATATGCATGTGCTTGTTCAGCCCATGGAGCACAGCATTACGCGCCATTGCAATTGCTCCTTGGCTATCACAAAACACAGGTGTAGGACCCTCTTGCTCCTGCCCCAACTCCTCAAGCAACCTCCTCATCCAAACCACCTCCTTCACTCCATGAAACAACGCCATGTACTCGCTCTCCGTTGATGAGTGAGCTATCTCTCCTTGCTTCTTAGACTTCCAGCTCACTGGACTCCCTCCAACACAGCATATATAGCCACCATGGGATGTAGCATCATTGATGTCACTTGCCCAGGTAGCATCGGTGAAACACGAGAGGTACAAGTGCCCACGCCTTGCAGGTGCACCAGTCTTTGTGCTCACCTCCTCCACTCCCTTTTGCTTCAGCTGCCCATGCACTGAATATTGCAGCCCCACCCTAGAGGTTGCCATGCAATACCTCACTAGCCTCTCTGATGCTTCCAGGTGCTCTTGAAGGGGCCTAGACACCACACGAGCGAGTTGTGAAACTGAAAACGCAATGTCGGGGCGAGTGTTGACCGAAGCGTACATCAAGCTCCCCACCATTGACTGGAACCGACGCTGCAAATGGTAATCCAACACCTCACCCTCCTCTTCATCAAGGTTCAGCTGAAACCCTGAGGGTAGTGGAGTCTTCACACTCCTCCCTTCCTCCAGCCCATACTTCTCCCCCATGGCTGCAAGGTACTTGTGTTGGTGAAGCCTCAACCATCCCTTCACCTCGTCCCGCTCCACGTGAAGACCAAGGTAATACCCCACTGGTCCAAGGGCCTTGCATTGAAAGGTCTCATTCAGCTTCCCTTGCACCTCCTTGATCCTCTCCAGGGATGGAGAGAAGAGGAGGATGTCATCGACGTAGACAAGGAGAAATACCTTCTCCTCCTCCCCCTCGGCCATGAAGAGACTCTCGTCGCAGCCGCTAACTTTGAAGCCAAGAGCCTCCAACGCCTCCACCAGACTTGCATACCAGCACCTTGGAGCTTGTTTGAGGCCATAGATGGCCTTGTTGAGCCTGCAAACACGTCCGCTACCATCATCATACCCCTCTGGCTGCTTCATGTAGATCTCCTCATCTACCACGCCATAGAGGAACGCCGTCTTCACATCCATTTGCTCCACCTTCCAGCCACAAACGGCAGCGGCTGCTAGCAACAACCGGAGCGTAGGAGCCTTGGCAACAGGAGCAAACACCTCTTGAAAGTCAATCCCCTCCCTCTGCTGAAAGCCTTTGATCACAAGCCTTGTCTTGCGCCTCTCCAACCTCCCCTCCGCATCGGTCTTCACACGTAACACCCACGTGCAGTCCAATGCCTTCATTCCTGGGGGCAGATTGGTAAGGGTCCACGTTTCATTCTCCATGTGGCTCTAGAACTCATCCTCCCTTGAAGCCAGCCATGCCTCTCGATCATCTCCAGCGAGAGCTTCCTCCATTGACGCCGGCTCATGAGGTAAGTTGACGCCAAAGCAACAAATCTGCTCCATCTCCCCTTCGGCTCCCTTCTCCTCCTCATCTCCCCCCTCCTGACCAGAAATGCCTTGGGAACCCCAAGTCTTTCATACTTGAGGAAATCCCTTGGGTGGGCAGCTCTCTTGGGCCTCTCCTTGGCTGCTCCTTCCTTGGCTCCACCACGGACAGCATCACGCTTCCCTTGGGTTGTGCGCCTTGGTGGAAGCTTAGGGGATGGTGTAGGCTGCTGCACCTCCTCCTCGGTATCACCTCTCTCAGCTACAGGGGCCTCCCCTTGCTGCAGTAATTCTTCCACATCTGGTGCCTCCCCTTCAGCACCTCCCAAGTCATGTGACACCTCTGTCAACTCTGAAGATGAGGACAACTCGATGGGAATGAGAAGTGGGTCGTTCGTTCCCACCTCTATTCCAAGCGGAATGGTGACCTTGCTCCTCCCCCGCTCCGACCACTCCTTGAACATGAGCCCCTCCATGAACTTGGCATCTCTGGTGGTGAAGACGGTGTTGGATTTTGGGTCCCACATGAGCCAGCCCTTGCTCCCCCGTGCAAGACCCAAATGAACAGCCCACACCGCCGCCGCTTGAAGCTTGTCACGCTTCTCCTTAGGGACATGCACGAGCCCCATGCACCCAAAGACATGAAGCATATCAACCAGGGGCTTCTTGCCACTCCACTTCTCCATAGAGACCCAATGCTGACCTCCCACATGAGTCAACACCCGGTTCTTGATGACGGTAGCATGACAAATAGCGAGGGGCCAGAACCGCAAGGGTAGACCCGAGTCCACCAATATCGTTCTCCCGCCCTCTATGATGGTCCGGTTCGCTCTCTCTGCCACGCCGTTGGAATGAGGGGTGTAGGCCGTGGTGAGCTGCTGCTTGATGCCGTGCCGCTTCAACCAGCTCCGGAACTCCGCTCCCAAAAACTCCCCACCACGGTCGCTACGAATCGCCTTCACCCGTTTGCCACTCTCTCGCTCCCTCATGGGCAGCCACTCTTCAATGATGACCCTTGCAGCATCACTCTTCTTTGCAAGTGGAAAAGACCAGGTGAGCCTTGTGTAATCATCCACCATAGTCATGGAATACAGGGCCCCATCATCTCCCTTTACCTTCATGGGCCCCACAAGATCCACATGCACGAGCTCCACCAGGTCACATGACTGCCCCACCGCCGAATGGAAGGGAAACCGTGAGAACTTGCTGGTCAAGCAAGTCTCACATGAGCCCACCTCCTTGGGCTCCCATTTTATCCTCAGCCCCTTGACTCTTTCCTCCTTAAACAACTGCTGTAACTGAGGTAGCGCCACGTGGCCAAAGCGACGGTGTGCGGTGAGCCAATCCGTCTCACCCGTGCTAGGATTTACACTTGGTAGCGCACCCCCCCCATGCACAAGCAGCCCACCATCACTGCCATCACCACATCCTCCACTAGTTATGTGGCTTGCATGCCCTCCTCTTACAGCTTCAGCAGCCAAGCGCGCAGCCGCCTCCTTCCATGGCAGCACTGGTATCTCCCACATGGACCGGTGCATGTCCTTGCCGCCTCGGAGGTCCCACAACACGCGCCCATCCAGAGTTGCATTGAACACCTTTGTGCCCATCATCTCCATCTTCATCCCTGCCTCACGCAATGCCTTGGTAGAGAGAAGGTTGGCACATAGTCCAGGGACAAGGAGAACCACGCTTCAGCCCCAAAAGCCTCCCATCTGCGCCCATAAACATGGCTCTCCCCTCGCCACGCACGGGTACAACTTGGCCGGTGGCTGAAACGACAGTGGCTGCCTTTGATGGCCTGACTTCATCCAGCAGATCCTCTCGGTTGGTCATGGTCATGAAGGCTCCCGTGTCGATGACCAAATGGGAGGAACGGTGAAGAGCAACCTTGCTGGCCGGTACAACCATATCCTCGGAGCATGCCTCTCCTACATGGTAGAACATGCCGCCATGTCCGCCGGCACCTCCATCGCCCTCCTCACTGCCCATGCCTTCTCCCATAGCTCCATGAACACCCTTAGAGCCTTCAATTGATGGCTGACCAGGCCTCCAACCATCAGGTAGCTTGCGACACTTAAACCATGGGTGACCTTCCACATGGCAATACCAACACTTGCCGCCACACCGCTTGCCTCCCTTGTTGCTACGCTTCCCTCCCGAATACTGCTCCCCTCCAGAGCCTTCCTTGGCCTTGCCTTTCTTGCTGCCACGTCCCTTGAAGCCTTTCATGCCGTAGGCAGAGCCTCCACCTTCACCGGCAGCGGCAGTCAGCTCCTTCCTCCGAAACTCCTCTTGAAGGACTTGAGCACGGATCCACTCAAGGGACCATGAGTCCTTCATGCCATTGAGGTTGACCACCAAAGGGCCCCACGACTCCGGCAGCAGGGAGAGAGCCTTGTAGCACTTGATCTTCTCAGGGTAGTCCACACCAGCAGCTGAGAGCTTCACATAGAGGTCCCGGAGTTGATCAAACGCTCCTTGCACGGCATCACCCTCGTTGATCTTCACCGCATGGAGTTGTCGTTCGAGCACCACCACCATCGCTTCGCTGCTGGGGGCATGGACGTCCTTCAATATTTTCCATGCCTTGGGACCACACTGGATATCCTTGATGAGATGCTTGACATGGTGCAGCTGGTTGGATGAGAGGCATTGAGAGAGAAGGAAGAATCCATCCTTGGATCGTCGATCCCATTCCTTGGTCGCTCCTTCGCTCGCAGGCCTCTTCAATTCTCCATCCATCACTTCAAGAAGCCCATAATGGTTAAATAAGAGCTCCATCCTGAAGCTCCATGATGCCCAATCCTCCCCAGAGAACTTCTCTAGGTTGAATGCCTTCACATCATCCTTGGCAGGTGTTGAAACGGATGCTATTGGTGAAGATCCGCCTGCAACGCCTCTTCCTGCTTCCCCAGCGCCTCTCACGCCACCACTGCCACTAGGACCAGCTGGAGCAGAACCTTCAGCCTCCATATTGACCCAGGAACAGAGAAGAACAGCTCTGATACCACTTGTTATAGTCTAGAGTCCACTTAGGGGTCGTAGATGCCCTTGAAACCGCCTAAGCAGAATCTGGTGACTTCGAACCGTCTCTGTTCAAAACGCCGTCACGATCAGCTCCGATAATAAACGAGGCTGAAACTTGGACAGACGTTAGCTTCAGGTGTCTGCTTTCCAACGGTATATGGCTTGCTTTCATCAGAGGTGTATGCGCTACGCAGTCAACAAAAACGTAAGCTCGGCTGAAAAACGAGTAGCTTCATTGATGCAAGGAAGAGGTTGAGTGCAACATTGCCTAGGGGACTCTTAAGGGGTTGGGACCATCCTGGGAACTCAGAGAAGGTTGAGACCTAGGGGAGAAAGGCTAGAGAAGGATGGGAAACGTCCTAGCTAGGTCAGCAAAGCCAACCACACTTGGATGTTCAGAGCTGTACTCAAGGCTACCAATAGTGAGTCAAGCCAACCATGAGTCAGCTTGTCTTCCCACTTGCACCCTCTTGCAAGCTGCTTCCAGGAAGACCACACTTCTCAAAAGGAGGGTGGTAGAGTCCCACTTGACCACCTGTACTTCTTGTCTCATTCTCTGTCCCTGCACCATTGGCATGACAACAATGAAAGGGTGGCAAGGGAAATGCTGCCAACAGTGCACCATGACTACGGAACAGTAACTTTCGACAGCTGTCACGTGCTGCTCCGATGCTGGGTTGTCCTGAAACTCGGTGACCACCTGCACAACACGGCAAAGGACTGCCACACCGATTTTCAGACCAATCAGAGCTTCGTAGATGAGTCAGCAGCCGAAATGGTGAACTCGGGTGTTACCATAAAAGAGTAACACACACTTCCGGGATGCCATAAGTCTTGAAACTAAAAATGTTGCCATGCCTTGTAAACTGTTTCAACAATTCTGAAACTTTGAGGGTGTGAAGAACACATGTTGAACCACCTCCCCACAAAATTCCAGAAGCTGAGCAGGCTTGTAGGTTGACTGGGAGTGCGATGACTGTGCCACTATAGTGCTTTGGCACAACACATGCTTCGCCGAGCTCTTGATTGTGCCGACACCGACGTGCGCGAGCCTCGCATGCAACTGGTCAGGGGTCATCGTCATCGCCGAGACGATCGTCCGCAGAGCCACCACCTCGGTCGACGGCGACTGCGTCGAGCAGGGGCGAAGGTCGGTGGAGAGGACACGTCCAATGTAGCGTGCTCGACCGAGCACCTCCCCGGTCGCGGTGACGAGCAGCATCTCGTTGCCATTGCCATGCAGCTGCACTTCGCTCTCCTTCAGCTGGCCAGCATATAGCAGGTTCACCTGTACGCCCGGAACGTAGAGCACATCGGGGATGAGGACCCGCTTCCCGGCATCCTCTTGCAGAGCGACGGTTCCACGACCCTCGACGGGCTGCAGTGCCCCGTTGAATCTACGCACGTGCTTCACACCGTCGCTCGGTGCCATGTCGACGAAGACCGCCTTCGTCCCCATCAGATGGTGAGAGCAACCGCTGTCGAGCAGCACCGCCATCGGGTTTGCCTGCACAGCTGCCGCCACCGCCTGGAAGTCCTCGCCAGCCTCCGCAGCCAGCGAGACTGTCGACTCCACCACGCCGACCATCGAGCACGACGCCTCCTCGTCGCCTCGGCCCTTGCCGCTAGAGCTGTCGACGTCCTTCGTCGACGACGTCTTCTTCGACGGCTGCTTCTCCTTGTGCGGCTTTGCATCTCGACGTGGGCGATGGCTGGTCGATCGACCGCAGCTCCCTTGGTGTCGTCCTCGTCGCTGTCATCGTGGTCGGGGCACTCGAAGGAGAGATGATCAGGGTCGTCGCAGATCCAGCACTCCCGCCGTCGACCACCACATCGTCGGCCCTTGTCCCGCATCAACCTCTTCTCGTCGACGTCCTTTGTCGACCGCCCACATCCGCTACCACCTCCACCCGGCTTTACGCGCTGCTCCTGCTGACGACTCGATATCGTTGGTGCAGCGTAACTCGCCAGCGGAATGAGCTTCGTTGGCTGTTCAGCCTCCTGCATCGCCTCGTCTTGGAGAATGTAGCTGGTGAGGGAGTCCTCGTCGAGGGAATCACGTGTGCCGGGCACCATCGTCATCCTCTTTATGAGGTTGTAGCTACGCGGCAGGCCCTTGAGGACATGAGTGATGTAGGACGCCGTCGAGTATTTGGCGCCCGCCATCCGCATCTCAGCCAGGATCCGTCGAGCACGGTTGCAGTATTCCGTCGCCGACTCCTGCTCGCCCATCCGAATGTGTGTCATCTTCTCCTCCAGCTGTCCAATGTACATGTCGTCCTTCACCTGGTACGTCGACAGGATGAAGTGTCAAAGATAGAACTGGAAGAATGAATTACTAGAATGAGCAAGTACAAGGGTAGATATAGCAAACCTAACCCAAGCACTAACCAATGTGTACACGACCTAGACTAAACAATACAAACTATAACAATTATAGTTTGACACACCCCCATAATCTAGGTGACGGTAGTCCTGCGGAGAGCAACAACCAACCCAAGGTCAAGGGTCACAAGACCAGTCAGCAAGAACAAGCAACGGTCACAAGACCAGTTCACAAGAACAAAGCAACTCTCGGGGTGGAGCTCAAGGTCACCACACAGTCCGAGAACAAGCAAGAGGCCACAAGGCCAGTCCACGTGTAAGGATATAGCAGAGATAAAAGATGCAAGAGTACACGACATGCATGACAAGCATCTCTACAGAAGCAAAGGGCCACAAGGCCTGTCCACAAGCACATATATAGGATATAGTGTAAGATGCAAGAATACAAGACAAAGCATCTCTACGCAAGCAAGTGAGGGCCGGTAGGCACAAGGCCTAGCTGGGTGCAGAAACGCTGGTGGTCACAAGGCGGCAACGCCTTGGTGAAGATATCTGCCGTGTTGGCCTCAGAGACCACACGTCGCACGAGTGCCTGGCCACGCTGCTGCAACTCTCACAGAAGGAAGTAACGAAGCTGGATGTGCTTCGCCTTCCCAACCAGTCGGGGCTCCTCGCACAACAGGATAGCAGACCTGTTGTCAGCGAACAAGTCTAGGGGAGAGTGACGCCGATCACCAAGGTCGGTGAGAAGGAAAGACAGCCATCGAAGCTCCTGGGCGGCCATGGCCGTAGCGTAGACCTCTGCCTCACAGCTGGAACTAGAGACGGACGACGCCCGAGTCGACCTCCACGAAACAGCTCCGGTCCCAAGACTGAAGCAGTAACCCTGTGTAGACCGTAGCGACTCAGCGTCGTCGGCCCACGACGAGTCCGAGTAACCTATAAGTGTAACTGGCTGCTTCCCTCCAAGGACAAGTCCCATGCCTGATGTACTTGCCACATGCTTTGCCACCCTTTTAGCAGCGTACCAGTGGGAAGGTCGGTGTCTCCCAGGCGCAACAAAGCGCGCAAGGACGCTAAGAGGGTAAGCTAGGTATGGGCGAGTACAGGTCATCAGGTACATGAGACAACCCATCAGCTCAGGATATGGACCGCTGGACTCAAATGGCTCGTTCGAAGGTGGAGCCGTGAGCCCATGATCCACAGCAAGAGTGGTGGGCTGTACCTTGGAGAACGGGAAGCGAAACCGCGTGAGGATCTGCTCGACCATATGCAACTGCGTCAGCGTAATGGTGCGAGCTGCCCTGTCCCTGGTGATCTGCAGGCCAAGGGGCGCTGCAGCTCCTCAAGGTCAGTCCAAGTGTGTCTCCTCTGCCGTTCCTCCTTCACGGAGACCAGTGCATGTCAGTCGGGAGTAGCGAAGACCAGGTCATCAACGTAGACCAGAACAAAGAACGGGGCTGAGCGACGGCGGACGAACAGCTACGGGTCGGCAGATGACGGAAAGAAGTCAAGCGTTTCAAGAGTCATATGTAGCGTGTCGTGCCATTCGTGGGGAGCCTGGCGCAGGCCATAGACCAGTCGACGCAGCTGCCACTGGGTCACAGGAGGGAAAGAGCCAGTGAAGCCAGGCAGACGACGCAGCCAGATCTGCTCGTGCATGCTCCCCTGAAGGAACGCAGTGGAGAAGTCCAAGGAGTGCAACTCATAGTCGCGATGTGCTGCAATATGCAGCAACACCCGAAGAGTGGTCATCTTCCGGATGGGAGCAAAGGTCTGAAAGAAGTCTTCCCCCTCTCGCTGACTGAAGCATCTCGCCACGTAGCGCGCCTTGAACACGGGTGGTGCTCCAGTCGGCCGCTTCACCTTCTAGAGCCATATGACACTGACAACGTTCGCCCCAAGTGGTGGGACGGCGTCGACGTAGGTGCCTGTGGACCTATAAGATGCCATCTCTACCTCCTCAGCTGCTATACAGTACGAAGCCCAGGGTCCCAAGACCGCCTCAGCGTGATTGCAAGGGATCGGGATGTCAAGGGCGTCTGGATCCCCCTCAGGGGCAAGCAGCACAGCGCAGAGATGAGGAACAGCGGCCGCAAGGAAACCAGGCTCGAACTGCCTGTCCTCGAGGACCTCCAGGGGAAAACAGGAGCACCCCCAGAGAACGGAGAACGAGCAGGACCACTCACCTAGTGAGCGGCATAGTCAAGGCGGTGGGAAGAGGCAAAGCCAGCGACAATGGTAACAAGTGTCGAGCCAGACGACAGAGGTGCAGTCGGGTGCGTGACCAACGCGGACAATATACGGGAGACAACAGGACGGAGGTAGTCGGACAACGGGTCGTGAAACACAGTGAGGGATGATTCAGGAGGCTGTGGAAGGACAGGAGGAGGTGGAACATGAGAGCGAAGAACAAGGTGAAATGGGCACGTCCGCACGATATCGGGACCGGCAAGGCTCTGGGGACACAGCACGACTGAGGGGAGAACGACGAGTCCACTGGGACAAGGAAAGGGACTCGACAGGGGGAACAGGAGGGGACGGTAGGGGACCACGAACAAAGCGTGCAGGTGCTGAGTCGGGCATGTCTCTAAGTCGCTGCTGCTCCGCCTCCTCTGGCGACTGCTGCTGCGGCACCTGCCCCCCCTGCTGCTCCCGTGGCTCCTCCTCTACTCTGTCCTGCTGTGGCTGCAACAACACCTGCTGCTACAGCCGAGACTCCTGCTCTACCCTCTCCTGCTGTGGCTGCAACTGCACCTGCTGCGGCAGTCATGACTCCTCCTCTACTCTCTCCTGCTGTGGCTGTGCTCCTCCTCTACTCTCTCCTGACGCTCCGACTGAGAATGCTGCTGCTTCTGCTGCTGCTTCTGCTGCTGCTGCCGTGACTCCTCCTCTACTCTGTCCTGATGCTCCGACTGAGACTGTTGCTGCTCCTGCTGCTGCCGTGACTCCTCCTCTACTCTCTCCTGATGCTCCGACTGAGACTGCTGCTGCTACTGCTACTGCTGTTGCTGCTGCTGCTGCCGTGACTCCTCCTATACTCTCTCCTGACGCTTCGACTGAGACTGCTGCTGCTGCTGCTGCTGCTGTCGTGCCCTCTCAAACCGCTCCCGCTCCTCCCTCTCCAACCTGTCTAAACGCTGCACTCGGGTCAAGAAACGTACAGTGCGCGGCGTAGGCGTCGCAGTGCTCATGTATCCGGCTCCAGCACCCCCAGAACTAGAACCTCCACCGACAACACCCCCAGGGACTCCAGTGCCTCCTGCAGGAACACCCCCAGGCTCCGCAGCGACCGGCCGCGGAGGCGAACGAGGAGGGAACTGCGGAACAGACGGGAAGCCAAGGGGTGAGGCGGGGCGAGTCCGCTGAGTCGAGACAGCCGTGTCCTCCTCATGAGTGGTCTCCAATCTCACACCCCCTGCACCCCCAGAGGTGGCACGACGTGCTCCAGCAGCCCCAGTACCCTCACCCTCCGCAACTGCACCTCCAGCACCCCCAGACACGACAGGGACTAGACGCTGCGGGGGGGAAGACTGCGAATTGACGTGCAACACACCTCACAGGGCAGGACGTGAAGGGGGTGGGGCTACCGGGGCGATTGGGGGGGGCTCAATGGTGAGGAACAACGGGGGGGAAAAGGCCTCAGAACCTCGGTGGGGGCGACTCTTGTAGTAACTGACCGACTCGTCAAAAGTGACGTCCTGAGAGGCAAAGAACTGGTGGGTGACTGGGTCGTAGAATACTCAGCCTGAGGCGTCAAGTGGGAAGCCGAGAAAGACGCAGGCACAGGTGCGCGCAGACACCTTGTTCGCGCCAGGGGCAGGAACGTGAGCCAGACAACCCCAGACGCGGTAGTCAGCTGCTACGCCCAGAAAACCTGTCCAAAGGAAGATCGGCGTCACCCGTGGCCGTGCGTCACTAGGCCACAGGTTCAGCTGGTGCGCGGCGTAGCGGAATGCCTGAGGCCAAAAGAACTGGGGGGCACCGGCATGGCATATGGAGGTCCGAGCAACCTCCATCACCAGGCCGATGCGTCGCTCGGCTACCCCATTCTGTTGCGGCGAGTCTAGTAGCGTGTAAGACTGGATGATCCCCCGACCCTGACAGAACGTCTCCAGGCGAGTGGAAGAGAACTCACCACCACGGTCCGAGTGTAGGCGAAGCCCACACAGGCCCTGGACGCCACCCCTTACTAGTAGCCACGGCTCAAGGACGGTAGGCGCGTTGGCCTTCCGTAGCGGGAGTAGTCGTCCACCACAATCAGGAAGTAGCGCTCCTGACGTGGGTCAAGGACCTGGGAGGGGCCCCAGACGTCCAAGTGCAGGGTCTGTAAGGGAGCCGTGGTGGGGGGGAACGAGGAGGAGTGAGGGGCAGCGCGCTGCCGACCCTCGACGCAGAGAGTGCATGGCGGCGCAGGCGAGCGAGGAAGCGGGGCAAGTGACTCTGGGAGACCTGAGACCAGACGGTGATGTACCATCCTACTGAGATGTGGGAACGACGGGTGACCGAGACGGTGGTGCCAGAGGACCGACGGGTGGGTGAGTGACCGTCAGTCGCACGATACAGCAGCTACCTAACCTAACCTGACCCAGTGTGGTGGGACCCAGTGTGTAGTGAGTACAGACCAGAGCCCGGCTCCCTGTGGAAAGTGGCTAGAGGCGCCCCAGTGGCACCGACTGTGCAGGAGGCAACAGGCTCATGCAGTGGGAAAGTAGTGACAACTCCGAGGTCGTGGAGGTGACTAACACCCACCAGGTTCCTAGAGAACGAGGGGGTGTAGTAACCAGTGAGAAACCCAAAGGGAGCCGCTGGACACGGGAGAGTGGTGGTGCTCTCGGCAACTACAGATCCTACGGAGGGGTCAGCCAAGTCGACAGTGACTGGAGTGTGCAGTGGCGTGAGGTCAGTCCAGTCGCGAAAGAAAAAGCTGGACGCTCTAGAGTCTAGAGTGAAGGAAAGCCGTGCAGTCGGTGAAGTCGCACCCGAGCCAGCGACAAAGGCTGGTACTAGTCTAGTGGTGGCAGCAGCTCCCACACTAAGAACCTCTGAGGCGCCTGGACCGGAAACTACACACGCACCAAGACTGGAAACACAAGGCTCAATAGCAGTTGCAACTCCCATGTACCGGTGTGTGTACTGGCCGGGTCCGTCAGGGCCCCGCTGTGGAGGTTGCTGCAGGCGCTGCAGCTGAACCCGCCACTGCTGCAGCTGCGGCCACCTGTGCTTGTTAGAGACTAAGGACGGAGTTTATGAAGATTAGGAGCCGAAATATCTCAAAATCGTTGGGCCTAGTTTCTGGACAGGAAAGTCGAGTTCACAAGAAACGCCGTCGACAAAACGTTCACGGTTAAAGCTTCACCAAACTCAGATATGTTGTAGCCCTAGTCTGTGGCTACAATTCCCAATTTGAATCGTACGATATGGTGAAGTATTTCTTGAGGTATCAGTTTCGGCGCACTAGGGGGTATGCTGCCATAGAATCTTAACTCAATCACAAAGTTTACACAATTTTCACACAAGGAAGTAAGAGTAGCAATTAACCAGGTGGGAGGGAAGAGGAGGACGAGAGGGAAGGTCCCCAAGGAGTCCCCAACCAAGGAAACCCCATAAGCATACCAAATCCCTTCCCTATAGGAACCCCACTTTTACTTTTGTCACTTACCAACCCATGCCATCCACCTTGCCCAACTTGGCCACACTTGCCAACCTGGTTTGGCACCTCCCAACCACTTGGCAGCATCTACAGTGATGTTGACGAATTTCCCAACCCCCAAAAGTCTATACCCCTTATGGAGTCAACCCCACAACTTCCCATAGTCACCACAACCAAATATCAAAAGCATACAGTACGAACTTCCAACGTTCGTAACTTTCTTGTTCGTGCTCCGATTGAAGCGATACTTGGTTCGTCGGAAAGCTCTTGAGCAGAGGAGTCACTTCAGATATCTAATCAAGCCAAATAACATTCACATACACTCAGAAAAACCAAACCACATCAAACACAAATTCTTGCACACGCTCACACCACGCATGCAACGCACGAACATGTGATGGGAGGCAGACGGACGTGAATGCAAGTAATAGCATCACATAACAGTGCTGCTGCCGCTGCCACTGCTGCTGCTGAGACCACTGCTATCGCCACAACGACATGGCAAGCTAGTACGGGGGGAGGGGTATGCTGGCGGTAGCGTAAGTTGCTGCTGGTGCTACTGGTGGCAGCCTAAGCTGCTGGTGGTGCACTGGGGGGGCAGCCTATACTGCTGATGGTGCAACTGATGGCAGTCTAGTGCGGTGGTGAACGGTTGGGTGGGGTTGAGAGCGGTTGGGAACGGTGTTGGACGGTCAGGTGGGGCTAGGAGTGGCCTGGTGCGGCGGAATGTGGCTGAGTGCGGTTCTGGTGCTTGTGGGAGGGGTTCAGTGCGGTCGGATGCAGTTGGGAGCGATGGAGGGCAGTTCAGTGTGGTTGGGAGCGGTGAAGAATGGTATAGGGCAGTGGAGTGCGGTTCTGTGCGATTCCAGGGGGGTTAGCACGGGTGGAATGAGGTTCTGTGCATTTCTAGGGGAGCTAGCACGAGTAGAGTGCGATTCTGTGCCGTTCTGTGCAGTTCTGTGCGGTTTTGTGCCTTTCTGTGCGGTTCAGCGGGTACGGGTGGTAGACTATGGTTTCCACGTGTGGCTAGTTGGTGGGGCTGAGGCTAACTGGTGGGGCGGCGGGTAAGGCAGCTCGTGGGGCAGCGGGTGTCAGGTGGGGTGGCGGGTTTCGACTCGTTGGGGGGCGGGTGACAGGTGGGGCGGCGGCTAAGAGATGGGGCGGCGGGTAAGGCAGCGGTTTAAGGTTGGGGCAGCGGTTAAGGCGGCGAGCTGCATGTGCGCGCGGCTGCTGCTGTGCGTGCGTGCGACTGACGATGGGACCACGGGGCTCGCTATCGAAAGGGCCGCGGGGCCCGCTAGCGAAAAAGGGGCCGCGGGCCTGTTCCTACGGTCGACGGGAGACGGGCGACGGGCGACGGGAGGGGAAAAATCGACGGGCGACGAGCGACGGGAGGGGAAAAATCGACGGGCGACGAGAAATCTACGGGCGACGGGGTGGGTACTGACGACGGGCGCGGAAAAATCGACTTGCGACAGTTTACGAGGCGCGCATTACAACGGGGCGCGCGTTAGTACGAGGTGCGCGCTAGCAAATTTGGTGGGCCCTTAATCTATCGAGTGAAAACGCTAGGGGAAACCCTAGCTAGGGAAACTGAGCTCTATACCATCTTGAGGTATAAGAATGAATGACTAGCAAATGAACAAACAAGCAAGATATCAGTCAGCCCTAACCCTAAACCTATGAGAAAGTAAATGCACCTAGACTAGAACAATACAAACTATATCATTATAGTATGTCATACAAGTCATCAGGTACATGAGGCAGCCCACTCTGCACAGGGACCATCAGACTCAAAGGGCTCGTCGGGAAAAGGGTCGGTGAGTCTGTGGTATACTGCAAGAGGGGTGGGCTGTTTGGTGGAGAACTGAAACCCGAACCGCTAAAGGACCTGCTGCACCATGTGAGTGAGTCAGTGTGATGGTGCGAGCGGCTCTGTCCCTGGTGATCCACAGGCCAAGGTAGCGCTGCAGTTCACCGAGGTCAGTGCACGTATGTCTCTTCTGCAGTTCAGACTTCACCTCAGCCAGAGCTGCCCTGTCTACTGTAGCAAAGACCAAGTCGTCTACATAGACACGTTTTAAGAAAGGAGTGGAACCAGCCCGAACAAACAGTGACGGGTCGGCAGAGGAAGGACGAAACCCAAGGTCACAGAGCATGGACCGAAGAGTGTCGTGCCACTCACAGGGCGACTGACGGAGACCGTAGACTGGTCGCCTCAGGCTGGGAAAGTGTCAGTGAAGCCAGGAGGACGTCGCAGCCAGATCTCCTCGTGCAACAGTGGGTGCGGGCTCAGCAGGCAGGGGGTCGGGACGCCAGGGGGGCCTGGAGGGCGCCGGACGCGTGAGCGTACAGGGTGGCACCGTCATGACGCTGATTGGTGAGGTGGTGCTGAGCCTGACAGAGCTAGGTACTAAACTCAATGGCGCAGCCCTCCGCATCAAAGCGAAGGCGGCGGGAGGACCCCATAGTGGAGGCTAGGCTAGGAGCGGCTGGAGCATGTAGCAAACAGAGCTAGGAGCGAGGAGCGGAAACAGCGAGGAGCGCTAGGTGGAACTAGGTGAGTTACGACCGGAGCACGGAGCAAACTGAGCTAGGAGCGAGGAGCGAAAACAACTAGGAGCGCCAGGTGAAACTAAGCGAAGAACGGTCGAACCAAGGAGGAAACTGGGCTAGGAGCTAGGAGCTAGGTGCTAGGAGCGAGGAGCTAGGAACTAGGAGCGAGGAGCTAGGAGCTAGGAGTGAACTGTCCCGTAGGTCGTGCTACAGGAGAGAGAAGCGGCTGCCAGCCGCTGATGGTGAAACCAATAGTAGCAGGAACGGTTTGGGAAAGGGGAACAGCGGGGGAAGAGTGCTCAGCACAGGACTTGGGAGGAGCTCTCCGGTAGGACCGGGCACACTTTGGGCTAGCTAAGGAGGGGAGGTGCGCGTGC
Organism: Closterium sp. Naga37s-1; assembly: GCA_947471745.1. Lineage (NCBI taxonomy): Eukaryota > Viridiplantae > Streptophyta > Zygnematophyceae > Desmidiales > Closteriaceae > Closterium > Closterium sp. Naga37s-1. The sequence continues at coordinate 114,063 of CANJKZ010000545.1, forward strand.
GCGCGCTGGCTGGGCGGGTTGGGCGCGCTGCCCGGGCAGTAGGAGCAGAGCGCGTGGGCTCCAGGCGCGGGCGTGTGCTACGTGAGGGCGCAGGCGCGGGCAGGGCGCGCTGGCGTAGGCAAGGTGCGCGGGTGGCAGGAGCGGGGCGCGCTGGCACGGACTGGGCGCGCGGGTGACAAGAGCGTGGCGCGCGGGTGACAGGAGTGGGGCGTGTTTGCTCCGGGCGCGCGCTAGGTGAGGGCGCGGGACACAGGCGCGGGCTAGGCATGCTGGCACGGTCTAGGCGCAGGCTAGGCACGCGGGTGGAAGGAGCGGGGCGCGCTGGAGCGGGCTGGGCGTGCGGGTGATTGGAGCGAGGCGCGAGGCACCACTATCAAATGTTGTAGCCTTTAGTGATGCGCGAGACACGCATGGAAGTCGCGTGACGCTGCGGCCTGCATCGCTCTCAGCAGCCTCCTCCCTGAGTCTGAGGAGACCCACTTCACCCAGGTTCGCACGGCTGGTGAGTTCCTGACTATGATCAAGGCCCGCTACGCTACTCCCACCACTGTCTCTCTTGGTCGCCTGTTCCTCCCCTTCCTGTTTCCTGACCTCGCCTCGTTTGAGCTCTCTGCTGACTTGATCGCTCTTTTGCGTTCACTTGATTCTAGCTACCGCGCTGCCTGCACTGACGCACAGCTTGCACTGCTCCCCTCCCCCCCCATGGCGATTACTATCTATTTCATTGCCACTAGCCTCCCTGACCTCCTTGCCTCGGTTCGTGACGCGCTTCTTCTGAAGCACCCTAGCGAGCTCACTATCGAAGTTCTTGAGTCTGCCCTCAAGGAAGTCGAGAGCAACCTCCGCTCGGTAGCCTCCGCCTCTGGCGCTGTGCCCCCCCCACTATTCCATGGGTGCACTGTCCCTAAGCTGCTCACCTTTACTGCCTCCCTCGCCACTGCCGCTACTAACGTGACCGCAGCTGCTTTTATGACTTCTGCATTGTCTAGAGCTAGGAGTGGCAGGAGGGGCGGCCAGGGTGCGGGCGGCAGTGGAGGCGGCGGAGGTGGCGTTGCGGGCGGCGGTGGTGGGAGTGCAGGAGTTGGTGGAGCGCCCGGTGCCGCGCCTAGTGACTCCCCTACTATGGCTAGTGGAGGTGCTGCTCGGGCACCTGCGAGACTGCTAGCTGTAGGTGCTGGAGTGGCGGCTTGGTACCTGGCTCAGCTACAGCACCAGCAGCAGCAGCAGCCACTCCTCTCGCAGCGGCCACAACAGCAACAGGGGCAGCAGTAGGGGTCAGGGCCACGTCAGCTGCCGCGTGGTGACACCCACCCTCCCTGCCCCTCTATCGTTCAGACATGTACTCGCACCGCCTTCCGCTGTGACCGCCGCCAAAGACCGGGTCAGTGCTTTTCTCAGCTCACTGACACTCTTCGCACGGCCTACGGCGTTGACGGCCCTGCCCCTGACTGGCTTGCTCTTGTTCACTCGCACGGTGCCGCTCTGTGGGCCATGTCTACTTCTCAGTTGCTTGATCTCTTAGGAACTCCTCATTCTATGTATGTTGTTGTTGACTCTAGTGCTTCTAACTCTGTTTACTCGTGCGTGTTTGGCTTAGGTGCTAGTGTTGATCCTGTGTGAGTTGCTAGTGAAGGTACTTGCTTAGGTACTAGTCCAGGTGCTGCTCCGGAGGACGCTTCGCGGTCTTTCACCCTGGACTCCGGAGCTTCGTACTGTTTCTTCCGCGACCACACGACTCTTACTCCGCTTCCTGCGCCGGTCTCCGTAGCACTGGCTGATCCCACTTCGGGACCAGTCACTGCTCGCTACACTACTACGCTTCCGTGCCCGGCTGTTCCCTCGGGTTTCCTAGCCGGCCCACCCCCAGTCGTAGCACCCCCAGGGACAGCTCGACTAACACCAGCTCCCCGGAGACTAGAACCTCCACCAGACCCGGGCTCAGCTCCAACTCCAGCACCCACAGAGGTAGCACCTCCAGGGTCCGTGCTACTGACACCACCACCCTCATGGTCTGCAGCAACCTCTGGAGGAAGTGCTGACGGCTACTGCGGTGACTGTGAGGAGGACTACGGAGAAGGGGACGAGACCTGAGGGGCTACCGAGGAGGGGGGGGGAGGGGGGAAGGGGGGCGTGTGACACACCTGACAGGGCTGGACCAGGGGGGAGAGGCTGTACCTCAGGACCTGGAAGGGGAGTGGGAGTCAGGAAGAGAGGGGGAGGAGGAACCGGGAGACCTTGACAGGGGTACCGGGTGTAGTAGGGGACTGACTCGTCAAAATGGACATCACGGGAGTCAAAGAACCGGCAAAATGGGAGGGTGGTAAAAGGTGAAGTCGGACGAGTCCTCGTGGAGACCAAGGAAGACATAGGGAATGGCGCGAGGCGAGATCTTGTCCGCGGAGGTGTCGCGAACACGTGCCAAGCAGCCCAAGACACGAAAGCCCGACGCATCACCAGGGGACCCGATCCAAAAACTGGTCGGTGAAGCCCCTGGCCGAGAGACACGTTGCCAGAGGTTCAACTGGTGCGCGGCGTACTGAACCGCGTAGGGCCACAGAAAATGGGGTGTACGGGCATGAATCATGGAGGTGTGTGCAATATCCATGACCAAGCCTATGCGGCACTCAGCAACCCCATTCTTCTGTGGGGACTCTGGAAGCGTCCAGGACGGATTCCCTGTTCGCAACAGAATCCGGCGAGAACGCCGTAGCGAAGCTCACCCCTACGGTCGGAGTGAAGATAACTGACACGACGGCCACGAGTGCCCTCAGTGGTGAGTAACCACCATATCAACGTAGAAGTCACGTCGGACTTCTTCGCCAGAGGAAACACAGTGGTGTAGCGAGAGTAGTCGTCAACGACCACCAGAAAGAAACTCTCTCGCTCAGGGCCCGGGCAAGAGGCGGGGCCCCAGTCGTCAAAGTGGAGAGTCTCGAAGGGCTCGGTGGCCGGACGAAGGGAGGAGGTGTGAGGGGTGGAGCGCAGCCGACCCACGACGCAAGGGGCGCAAGGTGGTGCAAGCGAAGGTGGCAGCGATGGCAAGACTCGCGGGAGGCTCTACACCGTTCTTTGTACTGGTCTACGTCGACGACCTGGTTTTTGCCACTTCTGACAGGGTTGCTTTAGCTGACGTGAAGTCCGAACTGCAGAAGAGACACACGTGCCACTACCTAGCCTTGCAGATCACTAGGGACATAGAAGCTCGCACCATTACACTCTCACAGTCACACATGGTGCAGCAGGTCCTTCGGCGATTCGAGCTTCAGCACTCCACAGTACAGCGCACACCTCTTGCCGTTGACCACAGACTCACTGGTCCCTTTCTTGACGAGCCGTTTGAGCCTAGTGGTCCTTACGCAGAGCTTGTGGGCTGCCTCAAGTACCTGATGAGTTGCACTCGCCCGGACCTCGCCTTACCTCTCAGCATCCTTGCTCGCTTTGTTGCGCCACGGAGACACCGTCCTGTTCACTGGACAACTGCTGTGAGGGTGGCGAAGTACCTAGCGACAGCCTGGGCTCAGGGGTACAGCTTCAGCCTGGGCTCTGGAGCTGTTTCGTGGAGGTCCTTTCGTTCCTCTTCTGTCTCGACCGCTACTGCTGAGGCTGAGATCTACACTGGAGCCATGGCTGCACAGGAGCTGCGCTAGTTGACGTTCTTGCTCACAGACCTTGGTGAGCGGCCGAGCTCTGCACCGACCTTGTTTACTGACAACAAGGCTACGATTCTCCTCTGTCAAGAGCCTCGACTGGAGAGCAGAGTGAAGCACATCAGCATCAGGTACTTTCTTCTGCGAGAGTTGCATAGGCGTGGACAGGCTTGCTTGGACTTTGTGGAGTCCGAGGCCAACACTGCAGACATCTTCACCAAGGCTCTTCCACATTGTGACCACCACAGGTGTTGTGTGGAGTTTGGTCTCGTTGACACAGGTTCTCGTCTTGCGTATACTTTGCTTGTTCTGTTGTACACTTCGCATACACCTCTGTGAACTCTTGAACTGGCCTTGTGGCTCTTTTGCTTGTGCTCGAACTGTGTGGTGATGTTGTGATCCACCCTGAGCTTTGTTCCTTTGTGACCGGTCTTGTGACCGTACGTTTTTTGTTTTGCTTGACACCTCTCACTTAGGCTATAGGGGTGTGTCAATGTTGTAGCCTTTAGTGATGCGTGTCATATGGGGTACAGCAGTTGGGGTTAGGTTTATGTACCCCAACCCACAACAGTCGATCATCATTCGGTTTCCGACAACCACCTATGAGCGGACATGTCAAGATAGTAAGCAGGAATGATTGCATTGAATGAAATGTGGGTACAAGTACTAACCCTAACTTCTGGTTGTACCCCATACGGGCTACCCCACTATAGCCTACACAAAACTAACACATATATAGTTTGACACACCCCCATAGGCAAAGTGGGGGAGAACAAGGGGTCACAAGACCATTCAAGAAAAGCAAAGCAAGCTCGGGGTGGATCACAACGTCACCACACACTCGAGCACAATCAAAGGGCCACAAGGCCAGTTCACATGCAGAGGTATATATGCAACAACAACAGTACAGTGATCACTACCTAGCAAGAGCAAGCATGCAGGTATATATATAGATCACAGTACAAGCAAAGTCACGTAGTGAGCAAGTGAGACGAAACAGGCACAAGGCCTAACATAGTACAGAAGCGCTGATGATCACCAGACGGAAGTGCCTTGGTGGATATATCAGCAGTGTTGGCCCGAGTGGCCACGTGAGCAAGACCAAGCTGACCACGCTGCTGCAACTCTCGAGGCAGGAAGTAACGCAGAGCGATGTGCTTCGTTCTGTGCTCCAGTCTGTGCTCCTGACACAAGGCAATGGCTGCCTTGTTGTCGACGTACAGAATTGGAGGAGAACGAGGCCTCTCTCCCAAGTCGGTCAGCAGGTAGGTGAGCCAGCGTAACTCCTGTGCAGCCATGGTTGTGGCGTAGATCTCAGCCTCACAACTGGAGCTGAGAACAGAAGATGAGCGGGTAGACCGCCAAGAAACAGAGCCGCAGCCAAGGCTGAAAGTGTAACCCTGTGACAACCGCTGCGTAGCCAGGTCGTCAACCCAAGAAGCGTCTGAGTGTCCAGTGAGGACAACTGAGCTCCGCCCTCCAAGCACGAGCCCCATGCCCGATGTACTACACAAGTAGCGTAGTACCCTCTTCGCAGCATCCATGTGCACCTTTCGGTGCCTACCAGGAGCCACGTAGCGTGCCAGAAGGCCAAGAGGGTACGCAAGGTCAGGACGAGTGCAGGTCATCAGGTACATGAGGCAGCCCACTACTGTAGCTCTGGGTACGGGCCACTCGGCTCTATGGACTCGTCCGAAGGTGGAGCTGAGAGTGAGTGACCTGTAGCCAGAGGAGTGGACTGTGGCGAGGACCAAGTGAAGCCGAAGCGCTAAAGGACCTGCTGCACCATGTGTGATTGAGTCAGGGTGATGGTGCGGCGTGCTCTGTCCCGGGTGATCTGCAAGCCAAGGTAACTGCGCAGCTCACCCAGGTCTGTGCACGTGTGTCTCTTCTACAGCTCCGACTTTACTAGGGCGAGAGTCTCAGTGTCAGCAGTGGCAAAGACCAAGTCGTCGACGTACACGAGGATGTAGAACGGCGGCAGCGAAGTGTCAGTGCGTAGAAACAGCGACGGGTCAGCAGTGGAAGGGGCAAACCCAAGAGCCGCAAGTGTCGTCCTCAGTGTGTCGTGCCACTCATGAGGCGCCTGACGGAGACCGTAGACTGGCCGACGGAGGCTCCACTGGGTACCAGGAGGGAACGACCCAGTGAAGCCAGGTGGGCGGCGCAGCCAGATCTCCTCGTGCAGGCTGCCCTGTAAGAACGTTGTGCTGAAGTCCAGAGAGTGAAGCTCGTAGTCACACTGAGCGGCAACGTGCAGCAGCACCCGAAGAGTGGTCATCTTCGGGGTGGGGGAGAAGGTCTGGAAGAAGTCAACTCCCTGTCGCTGACTGAAGCCTCGTGCAACGTAACGAGCCTTGAAGACAGGCGGAGAACCCGGCTGCCGCTTCACCCTGAAAATCCACATGCCATCGACGATGTTCGCCCCAGGAGGGGGAACCTCATCGACGTAAGTGCCTGTGGACTTCCAGGATGCCATCTCTGCGTCCATGGCTGTCTGCCACTGAGAGGAGTAGGGACCCTCTATCGCCTCAGCGTAAGAACGCGGAGTCGGGATGTCTGGTGCATCCGGGTCTCCCTCAGGGGCAAGCAGCATGGCCACGAGATGAGGCGCAGCGACTGCAAGACACTCAAAGTCCTCCTGCCTGTCCTCAAGGACGTCCGTGCCAAGAGCACACTCACCCCCGACGGACGGAGGACAGACAGACTCAGACTCAGCAACAAGACTAGCAGCGTAGTCGAGACGACAGGCAGCAGCAAAGTCAACAAGCTCAGAGACTAAGGCAGACGCAGCAGCGGACTCAAACGACGGGTCAGTGACAACAGTGGCGAGCAGACGCGTGACAGTAGGGTGAGCAGCACGAACTAGGTCAGACTCAGGGTCCTGAACGTCAGGTAGAGAAGACGCAGGAGGAGACGGTACGGGAACACGCTGTGGAACAGAGGAAGGACGAAGTGCCATAGCGTGCGTGCCAGGGACAGGAGGCGGACGCTCACGAGGAACACGGCGACCAGTGCGACCAGCACAAACAGGCGAGGCAGGACGAGACGCAGGCTCACGACGCTCTGTAAGCGAGTCTGTCTGCTCAGTGTAAGGAGAAGGAGCAGGCAGTGGTGCGCCGGGCTGTAACGGGAGGCCAGTAGAAGACGGGAGGTAAGAACCTGGCGAAGCACGGAGTCAGGCGGTGGCAGAGACGACGGTGACGGCGGAGCAAAAAACAGTCGCGACGGTGCAGTGCCACCAGTACCAGTAGCTCCAGCGCCTCAAGCAGCTCTAGAACCTCCGTCTCCAGCGCTTCCAGCAGCAGCACCTCCAGCTCCAGTGAATCCAGCAGCAGCACCTCCAGCTCCAGCGCCTCCAGCAACTCCAGAACCTCCAGATCCAACGACTCCAGCAGCAGCACCTCCAGCTCCAGCGCCTCCAGCAGCTCCAGAACCTCCAGCTCCAGCGCCTCCAGCAGCACCACCTCCAGCTCCAGTGACTCCAACAGCAACACCTCCAGCTCCAGCTCCTCCAGCAGCTCCAGAACCTCCAGCTCCAGCGCCACCAGTAGCAGCACCCCCAGAACCGGCACCTCCAGCCCCAGGGTACCCAACTCCAGAGTCGACGGTACCAGCTCCAGGGCCTCCAGCAGCACCACCCCCAGAACTGGCACCTCCAGCTCCAGGGTCTCCAACGCCAGGGTTGACAGCACCAGCTCCAGGGCCCCCAGCCCTAGTACCTCCAGCAGCAGCACCCCCAGAGCCGACACCTCTAGCTCTAGGGTCTCCATCGCCAGGGTCGACAGCACCAGCTCCAGGGCCTCCAGCCCCAGTACCTCTAGCAGCAGCACCCTCGGAACCGACACCTCCAGCTCTAGGAGTAGTACCAGTCTCGGCAGCTCCAGTACCTCTAGTACGAGCACCTCCAGGCCCAGAGACACAAGCACTCCCAGTGCCTCCACGACAAGCAGCTCCAGCAGCACGACTCCTCTGGCGGGTACGCGACGCAAGCCACTCTCGTGCTGTTGTGGTGAGACAGGCCCGCGTCGTGAAATGAGACCCAGAGGAACGCCAGCAGACTCAGCACCCCCAGGCTCCGCACTCCCCGGCACCTCACGGACGGGCTCAGCACCCCCAGACTCCGCAGCCGCAGGCTCAGCACCCCCAGGCTCCGCACTCCCCAGCACCTCACGCGCAAGCTCAGCACCCCCAGAAGCAGCACCCCCAGCAGCACCTCCCGCAGCAGCACCTGAGTCGCTAGTGACCTCTACAGGCTCAGCCACGGGGGGCGGGTCTACCTGAGACACACCTGAAGGAGCAGGACCCTGAGGGGGCAGGGGGTCTACCGGAGGGGGACCTGGAGCGAGGAAATGCGGCGGGGGAGGGAGAGGGGCAGTGCGGTAGGGGAAGAGACGGTAGAAAGGAACCGACTCGTCAAAGGTGACGTCATGAGAGGGGAAGACACGGCGTGAGGTGGGGTGGTAAAACTGCCAGCCAGGCGCGTCTGGGACAAAGCCAAGGAAGACACAGGGAATGGTGCGGGAGGAGAGCTTGTCCGCGGGCGTATCGCGGACAAGGGCACGAGCACCCCAGACCCAGAAACGCGACGCATCGCCAACCTCCCCCGTCCAACGCAGTGTGGGCGAGGTCTCCGGCAAAGAGACACGGGGCCAGAGGTTGAGCTGCTGCACGGCGTATCGGACCGCAAACGGCCACAGAAAATGGGGAGCCGCCACATAAATCAAGGAGGTACGAGCGACCTCCATGACTAAGCCAATGCGGCACTCACCAACCCCATTTTGCTATGGTGAGCCTGGAAGCGTGAACGACTGCTTGATGCCCTCCCCCTGACAGAAGGCCCGCAAGAGGTCGGAGGTGAACTCACCACCTCTATCAGAGTGCAGACGCAGGACAGGAAGGTCCTGGCGGAACCTGCGGCGGAGCCGGAGACGAACTGCTCGGATCCAATGGATCAGGACAGCAGGGACCTCACCCTTGGTGCGCAAGGGGAAGACCGTGGTGTACCGCGAATAGTCGTCGACAACCAGCAGAAAGTACCGCTCACCGCCCTGTCCTCGAATGCGGGCTGGGCCCCACACGTCCAGGTGGAGGGTCTGCAGAGGTGCCTCTGTCGGGGGAAACGAGGAGGAGTGAGGAGCGGCGCGCTGCCGCCCCTCGACGCAAGGAAGGCAGGGCGGCGCAGGCGAGGTAGGGAGGGGAGGGAGAGACCTTGGAAGACCAGACACAATGAGGCGACGGTGAATGCCACGTAGACGTGGTAGGGAGGGGTGGCCCAGGCGGTGGTGCTAGAGAAGAGTCTGGTGTGACAGGGAGTGACACTCATAAGGGGAGGCTACCTGACCTGACGCAGAAACTTGACCAGTAGCAGCTACCTAAGGAGGCGCAGTCGTCAGTGTGTAAAGACTCGACCCTGTCCGAAGGGTAAACGTGGCCAGGTGGCGGCCGGTCCGGGAGCACGTACAAATCGCCACACGCTGTCCTCCAGGGGTAAAGGTGTCAACCCACTGGTCCTGGAGAACTGCGTTGCTCACCAAGTTCGTAGAGAACGAGGGGAGGTGAAAGCCTGTCAGTGAGCCAGACGGAACTGCCGGGCACGGAAGCACAGTGGTGGACCGTGCAAGAACTGGGCCCCCTGAGGGGTCAGCCAGAGAGACTGCAACAGGTGCAGGGAGAGGTGTGAGTGCAGTACTATCACAGAAGAAGCAGCAGGAAGCACCTGAGTCAAGCGTGAAGGTGTGCAAGGCCTCAGCTGGCGCAGTACATGAGGAAGCAGACTCGCTAGCACTTAAGGCAGCAGCCTCACTAGCACCTAGAGCAGCAACCTCTACACCGGGGCCGTACTGCACACACAGGTGACAGTCAGTCTCAGCACCACCAGGCAAAGCAGACATGGCAGCAAGGATGGCGTCATAGTCTAAAGCAAAGACAGCAACGCCCGACCTAGCAGCTCAAGCCAGTGGGGGATCTCAGCCTCGTCGCCAAACTCTGTGCGCCAGGCGTCAATCAAATAGGCGAAGCAGCGGGACTGTGCGTGACCAGGTGTCCCACAGGTCTCACCAGCTCGACGACCTGTGCGAATGACGTACGGGCAGCGACCCGGACTCGGAGATGGCCCACGCTGGTAAAGCCACTCACGAAGCTGCCAGGGCGTAAGGGTCGGACGCCGCCGTAGCTGCATCTGGCCTCCGCCAGACACTCCGCACCAAACAGCGTCACTGTGACTGCTACTACGGCCGCCACCACTCCCACTGCTGCCACCACCGCCGTCACCACTCCCACCGGTACGACAAAGTGAAGTCATGACGGGCAAGCTAGGAGGAGCGCGACCTCTAGGGCAGTACGGAGTGAAGGCAGTAGCACGAGTAGCAGCAGCAGCAGTAAGAGCAGCAGGGCGGCGTGCGGCCAGAGCAGGGCGGCATGCAGCCAGAGCAGGGCGGCGCGCGGCCAGAGCAGGGCTGCGCGCGACCAGAGCAGGGCGGCGCGCGGCCACAGCAGGGTAGTAGCAGGCAGCAGCAGGCAGTAGCTCCTAGGGCAAAAGCACCTAGGGCCCCTTTTTAATTATTATTTTAATTTTATTTAGGGTTTAGCAGGGCGCTGGCGCAGGGCAGGGCGCTGGCGCAGGGCAGGGCGCGGGCGCAGGGCAGGGCGCCAGCGCACGCAGGGCAGGGCGCCAGCGCGTGCAGGGCAGGGCGCTGGCGCAGGCTGCAGCAGTGCGTGACGCGAGGGGCAGCAGAGCGCGACGCGACGGGCTGCCTTAGGGCGCGACGCATGGGCTGCAGCAGAGCGCGACGCGCGAGGCAGTAGCGCGTGGCTCGTGGGCTGCCGTAGGGCGCGACGCGCGGGGCAGCAGCGCGCGTCGCGCGGGCTGCCGTAGGGCGCGACGCGCAGGGTAGCAGCGCGGGCGTAGGGCAGGGCGCAAGCGCAGGGCAGGGCGCTGGCGCAGGGCAGGGCGCTGGCACAGGGCAGGGCGCCGGCGCAGGGCAGGGCGCTGGCGCAGGGCAGGGCGCCGGCGCAGGGCTGGGCACCGGCGAGGGGCACCGGCTGTCAGAATCCCAACCACTAGACCATTGGGATAAAAGGGCTTGTTTGTGTAGCGGGTAAGTGCGCCCATAACCCCCCCAGGCCAGCGTGCCTGTAACCCTTCCCTAGGATCAATCGGGGATCACCAGTGGACCTCTGACACCCCCCCGCACTGGGATGCCCGAAGTGCACACACCGGGATTCGAACCCGAGACCTTCGCTCTGATACCATGTCAGAATCCCAACCACTATACCATTGGGATAAAAGGGCTTGTTTGTGTAGCGGGTAAGTGCGCCCATAACCCCCCAGGCCAGCGTGCCTGTAACCCTTCCCTATGATCAATCGGGGATCACCAGTGGACCTCTGACACCGGCGCGGGGCAGGGCGCTGGCGCAGGGCAGGGCGTGCGCGAGGCAGCGCGACGCGGGGCAAGGCAGGGCGTGCGCAGAGCAGCGCGACGCAAGGTATTGGGGTAACGCGGTAACCGCAGTCGGAAGCTAAGTATGGTGGGCCCGAAAAAAAAAAACCGGTCCTACGGACCTACTGCTCTGAAACCATGTCAAGATAGCAAGCATGAATGATTGCATTGAATGAAACGTGGGTACAAGTACTAACCCTAAATTCGGGTTGTACCCCATACGGGCTACCCCACTATAGCCTACACAGAACTAACACATATATAGTTTGACAGGATGGAGCGAACTAGGCCTGGCGAGGTGAACACAGAATGTGGACACAACGAAAGGAAGAAATAGAAAGGGGATGGGGTAAAAATATGCAAACCTAAAAGCTGTACCCATAGAAGGCACCTCAATACAACATATCATAGTTATTGCATTTTGACAGCTTTCACGATACATGATGTTCATATAAGAATGTAACTCCAACATTTTCTCCCAAAATCGACACTTATGCGGATGCACCTGCAATCCCACCCACTCCAACCGCTACGTCCACTTCATGTTTTATCAACCTAAAAGATGTTTACAATAATTGATAGTCCCTGATGTTAAGATTTTAAGAAATATTGTTATTTTAAGGCTTCAATCCGTGTTTTAGCGCAACAGATTCTGTTTGAACCATGCTTGGTACTCGACCCGAGTTAAGTTTGGCACGTTCCCTACATTATGTTGATATACCTTGTTATAATATTCATTGTGTGTTTCACTACACTTATGTAATCTAGTAATAATTGATGGGTGAAGTGTGTTCTATGACTTTCCGCGAAGCTGAAGTCGCTGCTTCTCGAGGGCAAGTTCAGGCCTGGGCTTGGTGGCGGGGAACTCAGGTTTGGATGAAACCATCTGGTTCGGCAGCTATTGCCTCTGACACAAATGAGGTGGGGCAACTTTCATCCACACAGCCGTTTCGCCACGACACGGCTCGGGAGGACAGGCACAAATATTCCGCTTCACGCCGTCGCACCAACATCGCACGGCATCGCTAACGCGTTTTCTCGTAGGAAAACGAGGCTGATGGCGACTCAAAGGACGGGGCAGACACCGCGCACACGTTACTGTACCCCCAGCCCCTCGGGGAAGCCGTGCCCCTGCAGCTTTTCGCCACTCTCCGCGTTTTCCACGTCATGTTCCCCTTCTACCTATTGACCAAGTCGCAATCAGGCAACACTTGGTACTCTCTCACTGGCCAACTCTTTATCAGAGCTGAACCTGAAGCACTCTCAGAAGGCACCTCCCAAAGTCTGAACTCTGTTCAACCTGCTTTCAGTCGCCTGCCCAAACCAAAACCACGCTCGCTCCTCCTTCCCCATTGAATAAACCACCCTTGCGTCTGCCCGTTTCCTTCCAGTCAGCCCTTTGCGGTTCCATTTTTCGTCCTCAAGCAGGCAATTTTTGATCAAATCGAAGCGACAAGTGGGGAGGAGACCTACAGAACTTGAGGACCCCCGAAACGAGACTCAGGACTCGAGCTTCCCGAAGGAAGGACACGTTACATATTTCAGCACGCAGGGGTGGGTGGTTTTGAGGCGTTGACATAGACCGCCGTGCACTTTTACAGTAGCAGCAGTACAGAGTGCTGTATTTGCAGCAGTCCCTGCACCAAACAAGCAGGTCAGTTGGCGAGTACACAAAGTCAAGAAGAGAGCACATTACGGAGTAGCCAAAAGGATAAAGCAGAGTGGAGAGGCCGAGCAGAGTGAAGAAGAGCTGAGAGCGCAGGGCTTTTAGCAGCAGCGTTTCCTGTTCTTTGAATCGGTCTCACTTAGATGGCTCTATCATCCACCCACATCATCATGCGTTGATATATTTTTTCCCCTTCTCGATAGACGACTCTGCTTCCGGCGGACCTGCCTAACTACTGTCAGCTTTCTGGTGGTTAGACGGTAGGCTCTCTTAAATATTATTTAGCGATTTGCGAGGAACTCTGTGCTTTGCATCACGGATTGCAGGATCTTGGGTGGGAGTTCCTTAGCTCGTGCGTCTGCTTCTGAAGATGGTGGGCGAGACTATGGATACCGACCAAGACGACTACGAGGACGTTCACGAGAACGTTTTCGAGATTCCGAACAAGGAGCCGGAACCCGAGGCGTTGTTAAAATGGAGAGTAAGTTACACCGTTTTTCCAAGTGCATGTATTAACCGGACACATAATAGTCAGGCGTACAGTTTTCGTTGTCCAGTCCCAAGATTCCCTGTCCCTACCACGTACGAGTCATGCCGTCAAAATCGACCACATAATACAGCGAGACAGCAGAAGCTAATGTTTTTCCGACAGTGTTTTTCTGTCATTTCGTTCGCAATGTGTGTCTCGTGGACTTTTAACCCCACGTAGGCCTCGGTCAAAATCCTTCTAGGCCAGTGCCGTATTTTCGTTGTTTCATGCTTTTAGGGTTAAGCGAACCATGGCTGTTGCCAGACAGCACATGTCGTTGCGATTCACTGGTGTCGCATCGCTAGAATAGGCGTTTCTCACACATCGTGCCCGTCGCTCCCGTCACGCCCTTTTCCTCATTTTTTTTTCTCTTCACCCCGTTATAAGCACGTGTTGCGTACAATCTTTATGCAAGTTGTTTCCACCTTTCTCTCTGCTCTCATCCGATGTACCCTTCCATGATCACCGCACATATCCTCTCACGCTTCCCTCTCTCTGCGTCCGACAGCAAGCGACGCTCGTGCTCAACGCCACTAGACGGTTCCGTTACACCGCCAAGCTCAACATCGACGACAAAGTCCCCGTTAAAAGAACGCCTGCGGAGCGGTTCCGGACGAGCGGTCACGCGCTGGTGGTGAGTGTAACGGGGTCCCAGTGAGCTCCTCTCTGAGGTTGCAACGTACTTCTTTTTTTGTTGTACCCTAGGTTGCTTTTGAGGGGAGTCAGATATGATCTTGTACAAATGGTACCGGGGTTTACGACGAAGGCGATTCACTCTGCGGTGCTGATTGGGAAAGTTCAAAGTTCAGCTGTTAGCAGCCGTTGGAAAAATCGTGAGGGTTAAGAGCTTAGCGGGTTTGCGACACTTGATTGATTGGTTGCGTGTTGTAGCATGGGAAAACGCGGTACTTCTAGTTGCGCGGCTGGGGAAGAAGCGCAAGGCGAGCAATGCGCGGTTGTAAGTTGCGTATTCGTAACAGCAGTGCTACGAAGGGACTGCAACGGTTGGTCGGACACACGTAGAGCAGATCGATCGCTGGTGGCTGATCACTTGTGTGGACGGGGTTCCATGGCGCGGGTATCAGTGTGTTGCGAATCTTTAGCGTGGCGTTACTGGGAGTGAGTAGGAGCTGGCAATTTATTCCTCCGAACAGCTGGTAGTTATTTTCGCGGAGAGCTGGTAGTTATTTTTGCGGAGAGCTGGTAGTTATTTTCGCGGAGAGCTGGTAGTTATCGTCGCGGAGAGCTGGTAGTTATCTTCGCGGAGAGCTGGTAGTTATTTCCTCTGTGTTGAGCTGGTAGCTGCGGAGAGCTGGTAGTTCCGCGGAGATCTGGAAATTCCGCACAGAGCTGGTGGTTCCGCGGTGAGGTGGTAGTTCCGCGGAGAGGTGGTAGTTTCACGGAGAGGTGGTGTTATCTCCTTTGCGGAGACCTGCTCGTGTCGCTCAAAGCTTTTAGTCATAATTCTAACGGCGTTGGTTCTGACTGGGGTTACCCCGTTGACTCTCATGCCATACCTGCCGCTGGTGTGCAGGCTTTGAACAGGTTCAAGAAGGCTGGGCAGCAGAGACAAAAGCGATATGTTGTGAAGGGTGAGCAGTTCGCAGCGTGTGGTGCGGTAGCTTGCAGCGTGTGGTGCGTTGCTTGCAGCGTGTGGTGCGTTGCTTGCAGCGTGTGGTGCGGTAGCTTGCAGCGTGTGGTGCGTTGCTTGCAGCGTGTGGTGCATTGCTTGCAGCGTGTGGTGCGTTGCTTGCAGCGTGTGGTGCGTTGCTTGCAGCGTGTGGTGCGTTGCTTGCAGAGGGTGGTGAGTAACTTGCAGCTACCACACTAGTCTTAAAGCCCTTCGCTCACGTTCGCGTGCTTGACGCCTTGTGTCGTATTTGCAAGTCCAGACGGAAGCGTTTTCTAAGACGACGTGTGTTGACAGCAGTGCTGGGATTTTTGCATTCAGGGTACTGGGTAGTGGCGGTAGAAATATTGGTTGTTGTTCTGTGCTTTCCTTGCATCCCTGCTGGTTGTCTGAGTTCGTTTGTCATGCTGTGAATGATTGGAGTGGTAAGACGTCCTTAACCTCTTCATGCTGCAACTTCGCTCTTAACCAACAATGGCGTTGGTTTGATACTGTGTGCGTGCGTGCGTGCGTGTGTGTGTGTGTGTGTGTGTGTGTGTTTGTGCGCGCGAGCGTGTGTGTGTGTGTGTGCGTGCGTGCGTGCGTGCGTGCGTGTGTGTGTGTGTGTGTGTGTGTGTGTGTGTGTGTGTGTGTGTGTGTGACTGTGTCTATCTTTGCAGAGGATTTCGGTGACGGTTTTGGCTTTACAAAGGAGCAACTGGTCACAATAAATGAAGATGCTAATGTGGAGGCGCTGGATGAAATTGGGGGGGTAAGTGGAAATCACTGTTTCGTTACTTGTTCCAATTTGTTATGGAGTTTAAAACATGGTGCTTCGTTGGGGAGATGAAGCGTGTGTGCCTGTGAGTGTGCGTGAGAGAGAATGAGAGAGATTGACTGGACATGGAGGAAGTTGCACAAGACTTTTCAGGCACATTCGTCCACATAGACGCTCACATGCTTGTTCATGCATGCTAAGTCATGCCGCGAGATGTAGAAATTGGGGCATTTTCTGACAACAAGTACACAAAAACATGTCAATTCTAAGTCTTAAATCATGCAGCCGAGTTTCCTGTGTTTTGTGATGCATTCATTCTAAGCAGTACAGTTCTCTCCCTATACATCCCCTTATCATGTTCTCTCCTCCACCACACGCCCTCTTCTTCTCTCCTTGTTGCCAGGTGCCTGCTGTGTGCCGTGCGCTGCGCGTCGACCCAGAGATTGGGATTCCAGGGGACGAAGGAGACATTGAAAAGAGGAAGGAGGAGTTTGGCACCAACACTTATCCTGCAAAACCCTACAAAAACTTCTTTGTAAGAGAGCTCTTTGTTTGTCCTCCTGGTCAGAGAAGTCTCACAAGCACTTATCTCCCCTGTCCTCGCTCCCTCCACGTGCTTCCTTGGAAGGGCAAGCGTTGCAAATGGGTTGGGATGGGTTTCATGTCGGTACGCATGCATGCATGTGCCGGGTGGAAGTGCACTGTCCACGCAAACCACCTCCCCCCCGCTCCCCTCCTTTCCCCCCTCCCTTTCCGCAGGTGTTCGTGTGGGAAGCAGCGCAAGACACCACACTCATCATCCTTATGTTCTGTGCTTTCCTCTCACTCACCTTCGGGCTCATCGCAGAGGTGTGCTCGCTTCCCTTTCCCAATCCCCCCCCTGAGCTCCCTCAGCACTTTACTTTCGTCCCTGTCGCCCTCTTTCCCTGTCCGTTTTGCTGCCCCCCCACCCACATTCCACAACCCCCCCCCGGCCACACACACCCACCACCGCGCCTCCCACACCCACCCACTAACCCACCCACCCACACACACACGCACGCCCGCGCGCGGACGCGCACGTGCACACAGATAGCACTTGCGATCTCCTGTTGGAAGCCTCTGGCTGATGTTTACATGACCCTATAGATTGGTGTTTCTGAATTGTACATAACCAACTTTTCTGCATACTGTCATGGCGATGCTGCTGGTTGCTGTGGAAATCGTGTGGCATATGGAATCCATGGTGCAGGGCGTTAGCGAAGGCTGGTACGATGGAGTTGCCATTGGTATTGCTGTCATCCTGGTCATCTTTGTCACAGGTACGCATGGGAAAACGCATGGGTACGCATGCAATCTCGTGGTTCCCTTTCCTGGCTTCTCTTCATGTGTCCCACAACTTATCTTCTTTCTTCTTTGCCTGTTTCCTCCTCCCTTTCTCACTCACTCAATTACTCACTTACACACCTACTCACTCACTCACTCTCTTTCTCATGTGCGTCTCTCCTGTTCACTCCCATTCTGTGTGTGACGTCACCACCAGCCTTCAGTGACTACCGCCAGTCATTGCAATTTCGTGGCTTGGATGCTGAGAAGGCAAATATACAGCTGAAGGTGAGAAGCACATATGCAGTCTCAGTGCGCTCTTCTTCCACATGTTTCTTACACGCTTGTTAGAAGAAGAAGAGAAACAAACCTTTCTCCCCTGCACCTCCCTCCTGCTGCACCTGCCATCTGAATCCGCATCACCCGTCCTGCATGCGTGTTCCGCCCGCTCCCCTCCGCCCTTGTTTTCTTTCTTGCCACCCAGGTGTTAAGAGGCGGTCGAGTGCAGACGGTGTCCATATTTACCCTGGTGGTGGGCGATGTCGTGCCTCTTGCCATCGGCGACCAGGTGCAGTGCACCACTGACCATCCCTGTAGACTGTAGTTGGATTCGATGCAGTGAAGCGTCTCGGAAAACATGAAACAGCCCCACACGCGATTCCTGTGTTCTCCTCGCACCTGCACGTATCTTAGCTTGTATAGCATCGGGGACTACGAAACAAAGCCCTTGTTCGTCCTTCCTATGTTCCCCTCACGCCTGAGATTAGTTAGTTCCTCTTTCCTGCACCACTTTGCTTGGCTGCTCTCGTTATCTCTTCGTTATGCAGGCCGCCCCCTGTGGCATTTCCAGTTGCTGTCTTGTAATTCGTGTTCTGCTCCCTGCTATGGTCCCACAGGTTCCTGGAGATGGGCTGCTGGTGTCGGGTCATTCTCTCACCATTGACGAAGCCTCCATGACAGGAGAGAGCGACCCTGTGAGTTTATCGCCGATTCTTTCCCCCGGTGCCTTCAATTATGGCCATCTCTTTGCTCCTACCCTGTACCCCTCTCCTCTTCTCCTCCCTTCCCACTCCCTCCCCTCTTCCCTCCCCCCTTTTCCTCGCCCATCCGTCTTCGGTTCCTCTTTGTCTTTCTTTGTTCGCCTACCCCAGTCATCCTCGCCACGCCTTTGTAATGCAGCATGTTCTTTCTGGCTGCTGGATCTCTCACGCACACTCCTCCGCCCTTCCTGCTCTACTGTGTTGCTGATATTGCTGTGGTATGCCGTGTGGTGCCATGTCGTGCTGATGCTGATGCTGATGCTGATGCTTTTTGCTGCTGCTGCTGTCTGCCACTGTGCTGGACAGATGCACAAGGATAGCAAGCGCCCATACCTGCTGTCCGGATGCAAGGTTCTCGATGGTTACGGCAACATGGTGGTGAGTCAGGGCTGCGCATGAGTCATTTCAAAAGGCACCTTGGTGTTGGTACCGACCACTTGCTTTCCTCCCTCCCTCCCTTGCGAATCACTCTTCTTCCCCCCCACTTCCCCGCTCCCCCCAAGGCACAGGCTTTTTCTCCACCTTCCTCCCCCATCTCGCCCCTCTCTCTCTCCCCTCTCCCCCCCTCTATCTCCCCTTCTCCCTCCCCGTCTTGCGCGCTGGCACCACTCAGATCACAGCAGTGGGAGAGTGCACGGAGTGGGGGCGAGTCATGGCCACAATCAATGACGACGACGACTCTGAGACGCCGCTGCAGGTGCCTTCCTCTGTGCCCTTGTGCGCCATCTTCCCTTGTCTGGCACCACCCACCACCCACAATGTCGATCTCCACCCACCATGCCCCTACCTGCTTCATCCTTCCACCTGCCTGCTCCCTGTGCCGCGCCCGTTGCCAATCCCTACACTGCCTTCCCCTCGTCTATCCGTTCCATATCCTGTCTCCCCACCCCTGCCTGCCACCCCTGCATACATTATCGTCTCTTCCGTTCCTCTCCTCCTCCCCATCATAGGTGCGGCTGAACGGGCTGGCGACGTCCATTGGCAAGCTGGGGCTGGTGGTGGCGGTGATGGTGTTCATTGTGCTCATGATCCGTTACGCGGTTACATACGTGCCGGGCAAGTCGCCCGTGGAGGTGTTCAAGGATATTGTCGACGACTTCTCCATTGCTGTAAGTCCCTGTGACTCGCTCGAGTCTCTTTCTTTCTGCTTTGTGGCCGCCTGGAATGTGCTGTGCTGCGGCTTGCTGAGGATTATGTAAGGAGATGGTTTGGCTAGTCGCCAGTGGAGTGGAGGGGTTCAAGGGGGTTGTTGACGACTTCCCCATTGCTGTGAGTCACTCCGCTTGCCCAGTGCGTGGCGAGGGAGAGTTATCATGCGCTGGCTGACCTACCTCTCTTTGGATGACCCTTTTGTTTTCTCCCGGTTGGTGCTGCTGTGCTGGTTGGTTGTGTGCGTTTTGCTGCTGTGCCGTGCGGTTGTAGTAGGTTGTGGTGGAGATTGCTGACGCATTTAACGGCTGTTCTGCATGGATGTGTGAATGGATGGACGGACCTGATGTGGATGTGTGTGTGTGTGTGTGTGTGTGTGTGTGTGTGTGTGTGTGTGTGTGTGTGTGTGCATGTGTGCGTGTGTGCGTGTGTGCATGTGTGTGTGTGTGCATGTGTGCTGTGTGTGCTTGTGTGCGTGTGTGTGCATGTGTGCGTGTGTGTGCATGTGTGTGCATGTGTGTGTGCGTGCGTGTGTGTGTGTGTGTGTGTGTGTGTGTGTGTGTGCGTGCGTGTGTGTGTGTGTGTGCGTGCTTGTGTGTGTGCATGTGTGCGTGTCCAGGTGACCATCATTGTGGTCGCTGTGCCAGAAGGCCTTCCTCTTGCAGTTACTTTAACGTGAGTCTCCAACACCCCCCTCCTTCTCCCCCGCTCCCACTCACTCTCCCATCCCCACTCACTCTACCACTTCTACTGACTCTCACACTCCCACTCACCCTCCCTACTTTCACTCCCACCACTCTCCCTTACTTCCACTCCACAACCTTCCTTCCCCTATGCCCCTCTATGTGTCCGTTCGTGTCCTCCCCTCACCCTACCCCACTTGTGCATGCACTAAGAATTTCCCTGCTAGCCGCACCCTCTCATTCGTCTCCACAATCGCCTCTGCACGCGCAATTGTTCTGTAACATCCGTGGTTACCGCCTCACGTCTCTGTCACATCCCCCTTTCCCTTGTCCCCCTGTTTCAGGCTCGCATATTCAATGCACAAGATGATGAACGATAAGGCGCTGGTAAGGCCTCCAGAAGTACCTATTTTTCCTACCTACCATTATACTGTCTCAATCTATTCCACACTTGTCCTCCCGTGTACCAGCTTTTCTCTCCCTCTGTGCACCCTCTCTTGTTAGCTTTGATGGTAGCACCCCTCCCAACTCTCCCCCCTCCTGTGCCCCCCCCCCCATCCCCCATGCCAGCTTTCCCGTTTTCACTCACTCCTATCCTGCATCAGGCTATCTAAACAGAAACTACGGTGCCCTAATGCTCTTCACCTGGTTCTTCAGGACATCCCCTTGTCCGTCTCGCTCTGTCTGCCCTCTCCACCTCTCTCCCTGACCTCCTTCTCTCGCTCTAACTCTCTTTCTTCCCTCCCTCCCTCCCTCCGCGTCCCGTGATTCCCTGCTCATCTTGCTCAGGTACGGCACTTGGCAGCGTGTGAGACCATGGGCTCGGCCACCACCATCTGTAGTGACAAGACCGGCACTCTCACTCTCAACCAGGTGTGCCTCCACATCTCATCACCTCAGCATTGCCTCCGCATTGCGTTGTGAGGTGGACATTTCTAAAGATTTCCCGTTTTGGACCGGGTGACCGGTTCACTCCACCCATTCCCTGCCTCCACCCTTTCAGTGCACCTCATATCTTTCCCTCCTCGTTCGTCTGATTCCACTGTCCCTCCCTGCGTTTCTCCCGCTGGAGCACAGATGACAGCAACGCGCGTGTGGCACTCGGGCAGTCTGCAGGAATCAGTGGATCGAGAGACCGTTCCAACGCCGGTTATCAAGGTGCGCTGTTGTACCTTTTGCTGTTCTGCATTACCCCTTCCCCTCCCCTGCCCCCCGTCCTCGTCGCCCCTCTCCCCCTTCCTCCCTGCTTCCCTCCCTTGTCCCCTCTGCCTGTCTCTTCTGTTTCTTTCTCAGTTTCGAATGTTAACGCCTTGCTGTGCAAGTCATTCCTGCACGTCTCTCCACACCACTCTCGCTCCCTCTCTGCCATCCCGCCCGCAGTTGCTATCCGAAGCCGTCGCGCTCAACAGCACCGGCAATGTCTTTCACCCACCGGTACGCTCGCCACTGTCCTCCTCTCTAACTCTATTCGTGCAAGGGAAGTTCGTCCTCTAGGTCCCTACTAAACCATGCCGTACTGTGCTGTGCCATCACCCTGGGTTGCTGTAGTTATATCTTCGTTGCGTTGCAAAATTGACCCACGCATGTCCCCTCTTTGCCTCTTCGTGAGTCCTGAGACCAGCCTTTTGACGCTGCATAACTCACTGATGCTGCCTTTCTCTCTGCATGCTCTGTCTGGGCGCTGCCTGTGTTCTCATCTCAGGACGGAGGGCCGCCCGAGGTGTCTGGGAGCCCCACTGAGGCAGCTATCATCACATGGGCGCTCTCTGTAAGCCACTCTCACTCACATGGGCGGTTTTCATGGGGGAGGCTTGCGGAAATCAGTGTTGCGTGTGCATCACTCCCTGTGTCAGAGTCTGAGAGCACTTGTGGAGTGGAATCACTTTCATAGCATAGCATGCACCTTGGTTCACTCAGTGAGGTGAGGGTCCTTTTGTATGGGCAGCAGCTCATGGCACATGCAATGGTGAGGACTGGGATGAATGAGCAAGGGCTAAGGGGCTAGGGGCTTTTATTCAGCACATTTGGCAAGGGAAGCGATGCCTCTGCTGCCATGATTCCACCTTCCTTTGTAAACCTTAACGCATTCTGCCTCTCTCATTCCCGGGATATTCCCTGTTCCTTTGGTGCATGGTGTGTGGCCTATGGCGCATGGTGAATGGTGCATGGTGCATGGTGTTTGTGCATGGCAGTTGGGCATGGACTACAATGCGCTGAGGAAGGAGAACGAAATCATAGCAGTGGAGGCCTTCAACTCCGCCAAGAAGCGAGCAGGGGTGGCCATCAAGGTCAGGAGCGGTGCTGTGCGGTGCTGCAGTGTGTGGTGCTGTTTGAAGTGTGTCTCTGCTGTGTGGCGCTGTCATACGGGGTGGTTGTATGCGGTCGCATTGCCATGGCTGGGAGCTATTTGGTGCAGCTGCATTTGCTTCAGCATTATCACTCGTTGGCCTATTCCAGCCATTTCAATCCCTCCACCCCCCTCCCCTCCTCCCCTCCTCCCCTCCCTCCCTCCCACATTTTAATGCCAAAAGCTGCATGTTCTCCCCAGCTCTGACCTCATCATGTTCTCTTTTTCACCACTTCTCTTTACCCACGACTCATGGTTTAACCTTGGTTGGCCGTCCATGCATGCCTGTGCTGCCTCTGCTCCCGTGCTCCCTCTGCCGCTTCTCCTGCCTGTGCTGTCGATGCAGAGGCCGGGAGGCGACGTGGAGGTGCACTGGAAGGGAGCAGCGGAGATCATTCTGTCGGGCTGCACCACATGGCTCGATGCTGACGGCAACCCTCAACCTCTCACCGACGCCAAGGTATCCCATGCCTCTCTCACTTCCACTCGCTCTCCTGCTCTCCCACTCTCGCGCCCTCTCTCACTCTCGCACACACACTCCGTATTGCCCCCCAGCTTTCTCTCGCGCTCCCTTTTGCGCCCTCTCTCTAGCTCCCTCTTATGTGTTATGTTACCCCCATGTCCTCAGAACGTTCCTTCCTTTCCAGCCTGTTGCTGGCTGCACCATCAAGCTGATGCCACAGATCTTCTGGCACAAACGTTTGTGCCACCCTATCCCTGTTTGACTCACACTCGCACTCACACTCACACGAGTCGACATACGTTCCTCCCCCCCCCCCCTTCCCCATATCGCCCCTCCTTGTTCTCTCCCGTCCCCCCACCTCCTCTGGTCTCTATTCTCACCACTTATTTCTCTCAATCGTCACCACTCCCCCTCCTCCCCACCTCCTCTTCCACCTTTCCCCATGCCTCTTCCGTTGTCCTGACCTCCCAGAGGACAGGACGAAGGTGCTGGACGTCATATCCACCATGGCAGCACGGTCTCTGCACTGCATTGCCATGGCCACGGCGCCACTTCCACTCTCTTCCGCTCCACCCGCCACCTCTTTCTCTTTTCCTTCCCCACTCCCCCCACTCCCCCGGCCCCCCCCCCCCTCCCTCCTCTCCCCCCCTCTTCCCCCCCCCCCCCCCCCACCCCCCCCCTTTTGCCCCATGCTTCTCCCATGTGGTCTGTCTCAGAGGACAGAGGTGCTGGACGCCATATCCACCATGGCAGCGGGGTCGCTGCGATGCATCGCCATGGCCACGGCGCCACTGCCGCTCTCCGACGTGCCTGCAGAGACAGAGGGCTGGAAGTTCCCTGATGGCTGCCTCACTCTCATCAGCATCGTGGGCATTAAGGTGCGCTGTGCGCTTAAAGGTGCGCTGTGCGCTAAGGTGCGCTGTGCGCTTAAAGGTGCGCTGTGCGCTAAGGTGCGCTGTGTGTGAAGGGATGTGCATGTGCCAGTGCGGTGTTTTTTTGGGAGGGGGTTTTCCCGGGGGGGTCTAGAGGCTGGACTGGAACGGGGAGTTCTTGAATGCTGTCCCTTGGAGTGTTTTTGTTTGATTGGATCTTGTTTCTCTGCTGCTCTGCTTCCCTTTCAAGGCTGTGCGTTTTCCTTTTGTGCACCTGTGTCTGTGTCCGTGCCATGCATACAGGATCCCTGCCGACCAGGAGTCCCAGATGCAGTAGCCAGATGCCAGCGTGCCGGTGTGAAGGTAGGTCAAACACCCATATTATCCTCCTTTCCCCCCCCCACACGTCTCCACAGCCTTGCTCTCCCAGTTTCTCTGTACCATGTCTTTGTTCACTGTTTTCCGCTGATGGTACCTATTTCTCTCTCTTGGCAGCATGCAGCATGCATTAGGCAGCATGCATCATGAATGATGCACCATTTATCAACCGGTCCATCACTTCCCCAAGCGTTTTTTCGCAAGGCTTTTCATGGTCTGCCCCTGCCGCCTCCCCTACTTGCTCCTCCCACACTCACGCTTCATTAGTAAATACCAATCCCGCCTTCCCCCCCCCTCCCCCACCCTTTTTGCTCTCTTTCCCTCCCCTTTTCCGCTTCCCCCATCACCCGGGAACCCCCCCGCCCGAACCTTCAACCCTGTATGCTGTGTGTGTGTGTGTATGTGTGTGTGTGTGTGTGTGTGTGTGTGTGTGTGTGTGTGTGTGTGTGTGTGTGTGTGTGTGTGTGTGTGTGTGTGTGTGTGTGTGTGTGTGTGTGTGTGTTCAGGTGCGTATGGTGACTGGTGACAACGTGCACACAGCGAGGGCTATAGCTGCAGAGTGTGGCATCACCACGCCTGATGGGGTGGTGATAGAGGGCAAGGACTTCCGGGTCATGTCCAAAGAGCAGATGCTTCAAGTCATTCCCACCATCGATGTGAGTACGCCTGCTGCTGCTGCTGCCGCTTCTGCTTCTGTTGCTCCTGCCGCTGCTGCTTCTTCTGCCCCCTTTTGGTGCTGAATGGTAGGCCAAGGGACATAAAGGACTGCGGCTGTCCATTGGAGGTTCTTTCTTTCAGCCTCACACTCTCTCATGCACGCTCACTCCCCTGCCCTCTCACCAGGTTATGGCGCGGTCGTCCCTCACGGACAAGCATCTGCTGGAGCTTTAGAGAATTCCGAGTAACACTCACCACTTCTCGCTGGCTGCGGCTGCGGTCCTTCCCCCCCTTCCCCCCCTCCAGGTGATGGCGCGATCGTCCCCAACGGACAAGCACCTGCTGGTGAAGATGCTGCGGCAGATGGGCGAGGTGGTGGCAGTCACAGGCGACGGCACCAACGACGCGCCCGCGCTGCATGAGGCGGACATCGGGCTGTCCATGGGGCTGTCGGGCACAGAGGTGGCCAAGGAGAGCTCCGACATTGTCATTCTGGACGATAATTTCACCTCCATTGTCAAGGTGCGGTGCACCACACACACACACACACACACACACACGCAGCTGGCCTGGCGCCTTTTCAGTTTCCGATGAGCCGGATACTGACGAGAGATTCTAAAAGTAGCTGAGTGATTCTGCGATAGTTTGGTTGGTCTGGGATGTGTGAAGCTTTGAAATCGGCTAATTCTGTCACAGGTTAAGTCCGCCTTTGCACTGTGAACTTGTTCTTGGGAGACCGATGATGGGCTAAGCGTGCAGCAGGCCTGTCTCTTTCTTCATCTTCTTCATGCCCCTGTCTCTCACACCCCATCACTGTGTCAATCTCCAATCTCCAATCCCCACCTCTTCCCTGCCTCTGACATCATGGTTCCTCTCCCCTCCCTGTGTGCAATCAAGTTCAACCCCTCTTTGTCCTCTGCCAGCCTTCACTCATTTGCTTGCTACTGACCACCCCCCCCCTGTGATTCTTCGTCTCTCTGTATGCTCTGCAGGTGGTGCGGTGGGGGCGGTCAGTGTTTGCCAACATCCAGAAGTTCATCCAGTTCCAGCTCACAGTCAACATAGCAGCGCTCGTCATCAACTTCATTGCTGCCTGCACCGACGGCCACGTGCCCCTCAACGCCGTTCAGGTGGGTCCTTCTCGTCAACCCACTCAGCTAGTGAATTCCCCCCACCCCGCACCCTCCACCCCGTTCCCCGTTCCCCCTCCCGCCTTCCAGCTCTTTCCCTTCTCTCCAACGGGTGCTGTTCCTTGTCCTCCCCCCCCCCCCCCTGTGCTGCTAGTGAAAGTGGATGGTCATCCAGCCTGATTCTCGTCCGTATTTTAAAAGGATCACCCACCCCCTGCCCTCTCCGCTTCTTCTCCCCCATCCCCTTTCACCCGCCCCCCCTTCCCCCCCATCCACCTCTCCCCTGTTCCCTGTCCTCCTATTCCCTCCTCCCCCCCCCCTCTCTCCCCCCACCCCACTGCCCTTCTACCCTGGTCCTCTGTCGTCCTCCCTTCGCCGTCCTCTCCCGAACGTCCTCTGTCTCTCTCTCTCTCTCTCTCTCTCTCTCTCTCTCTCTCTCTCTCTCTCTCTCTCTCTCTCTCTCTCTCTCTCTCTCTCTCTCTCTCTCTCTCTTCCCCCCGCCAGCTGCTGTGGGTGAATTTCGTCATGGATGGACGCACTGGGAGTGCTGACCCTCGCCACAGAGCCACAGAGCCTTCTTTTTGAGGCGCCTCAAAGTCCCATCTTCGTCCTCTTCCCCCCCCCCCCTCCCTCCCCCCCGCCCCCCCCCGTGCAGCTGCTGTGGGTGAATCTCATCATGGACACGTTGGGAGCGCTGGCGCTCGCCACAGAGCCGCCCACTGATGAGCTCCTGGAGCAGAAGCCCGTGGGGCGCAAGTGAGTGCTCCAGGGGGGTGTGAGTGCGCTGGGGGGGTGTGAGTGCGCCGGGGGGTGTGAGTGCGCCGGGGGGTGTGAGTGCGCCGGGGGGTGTGAGTGCGCCGGGGGGTGTGAGTGCGCCGGGGGGTGTGAGTGCGCCGGGGGGTGTGAGTGCGCCGGGTGGTGTGAGTGCGCCGGGTGGTGTGAGTGCACCAGGGGGTGTGAGTGCGCCGGGGGGTGTGAGTGCGCCGGGGGGTGTGAGTGCGCCGGGGGGTGTGAGTGCGCCGGGGGGTGTGAGTGCGCCGGGGGGTGTGAGTGCGCCGGGGGGTGTGAGTGCGCCGGGGGGGTGTGAGTGCGCCGGGGGGTGTGAGTGCGCCGGGGGGTGTGAGTGCGCCGGGGGGTGTGAGTGCGCCGGGGGGTGTGAGTGCGCCGGGGGGTGTGAGTGCGCCTGGGGGTGTGAGTGCGCCGGGGGGTGTGAGTGCGCCGGGGGGTGTGAGTGCGCCGGGGGGTGTGAGTGCGCCGGGGGGTTGTGAGTGCGCCGAGGGGGTGTGAGTGCGCCGGGGGGGTGTGAGTGCGCCGGGGGGGTGTGAGTGCGCCGGGGGGGTGTGAGTGCGCCGGGGGGGTGTGAGTGCGCCGGGGGGGTGTGAGTGCGCCGGGGGGGTGTGAGTGCGCCGGGGGGGTGTGGGTGCAACGGGGGGTGTGGGTGCAACGGGGGGTGTGGGTGCAAGGGGGGGTGTGGGTGCAAGCGGGGGTGTGGGTGCAAGCGGGGGTGTGGGTGCAAGCGGGGGTGTGGGTGCAAGCGGGGGTGTGTGTGCAAGGTTATGCGTTCCCACCTCTTCCTGCTCTATGCCTCATCCTGTCTTTCTCTATGTTCTACCTTCACACTCTTGCTCCCTCCCTCCCTCCCTCCCTCCCTCCCTCCCTCCCTCCCTCCCTCCCTCCCTCCCTCCCTCCCTCCCTCCCTCACTCCCTTCCTACCTCCCTCTCGTTCATGCTCCACCTCACTTCCCTCACTGTCTTTCTACTTTGATTGCTTTGTTGATCGTCCCTTTTTTCTCTCTCGCATCTCCAGTCTGCAGCAATTCCCTTTGAATTCCTTGCTCCTGACGTTCATGTGTCCCTCTTGTTGCTCTTTTCGGGCCCGCGTTGCCTGTTCTTTGCACGCAGGCTGGTAACCATGTGACGTTGGTGTCGTAACCCTTCCATCCACGCTTGTTCTTGTGTGTGTGCGCACCCATGCCAGGGCGCCTCTCATCACCAACATCATGTGGCGCAACATCCTCATCCAGGTGCTCCTTGCACGCACCCACCCACGCATGCATGCACGCACCCACCCACGCATACACCCACCCACCCACCCACGCACCCACCCACCCACCCACCCACCCACCCACGCATGCACGCACCCACGCATACACGCACCCACCCACCCACACACACACCCACCCACCCACCCACCCACCCACCCACCCACCCACCCACCCACCCACCCACCCACCCACCCACCCACCCACCCACCCACCCACCCACCCACCCACCCACCCACCCACGCACGCACGCACTCACGCACGCACCCATGCACGCACACATCCCACCCACCCACGTATGCATGCATGCTGCTTTACTGTGTCCATGTGTTCTCTCTGGTCCTTTGCTGCTTTGCTGCCTGCTGCTTTGAATGCCCGAGCTGAGGTAACTCGTGATGGCATGCCGTTACATGGACCAGAGAATGCATGGACACAGATACTCGTGGTGTTTGTTCAGCTTCCATACCTGGCAGTATCCCCTTGACGTTCATGTCAAAGCTTCTCCACTCACCATGCCCAAACCTTCCTCCTTGCTTTCCCATCCGAATTACCCCCCTTCCCCTCTCCCGCCCAACTTGGTTGTGGCTTTTCCCTTTGGTTTGCGGCCTTTGCGGCCTATGCCGCCTATGCCGCCTGTACAGTCTGCGTACCAAGTGGTTGTGCTGATGACGCTCAACTACAAGGGCAACGACATTCTCGGCATTCAGAACGACGCCGACAAGGACATTGTCCGCAACACCATGATCTTCAACTCCTTCGTTTTCTGCCAGGTGCGTGCGCAGCGCGCGCGTCAGGTGTGTTGTTGCTGCTTGCACAGCATATGGGGAGTGCAGTGTGCTGGCCGCACCGCACATTCATCCCAGCCAGTGACAGTGTGCACCACGCACGTCGCCTTGGACGTGTGGCATGGCATTGAGCTGTGGTTTGAGCCCAGAGCATCCTCGCGTGCTCTGCCTCCCTTGGCCTCTGAGATCGTTTGAGTATTCTGTTTTCTTCTGCCACGGCTCCACTTCCTTCACCACATTTGAAGATTTCATCTCGTGCTGTCTCACGCACGCACAGCAGCCATTAGCCATTGTGAAGCCACCTGCGTCTCTTGCCTCTCTGCCATCATGAATTTCCCACCCGATCCCCCAGACGCTCCCCTCCTTCCCCTCTCTTCTCGTCTCATGCCTCCCCGTACCTCTTCATTTACTCCTGTGCTTGAAGGGTCCTCAAAGCATGTTTCCATCATGTTAGCTTACTCCCCATGTTAGCTTACTCCAGTGGACGGATCTGTCTGTGGTTCCTGTTCCTCCCCCACCTATGCACTGCTGTGTGCTGGTGTGTGTTGTGCGCTGCTGTTCCTGCCACTTGAGGCATCTCGTTTCCGTCCTCCCTCCCTCCCCCCACCCCCTCCCTTTTCTTTGTGCGTGCGACTGTGTGCGTGTGACTGTGTGCATGTGACCGTGTGTGTGTGACCGTGTGTGTGCGACCGTGTGTGTGCAACCATGTGCATGTGTGACCGTGTGCATGTGAGAGCAGTTGTTCAACGAGGTGAATGCGCGCAAGCCAGACAAGTTCAACATCTTTGATGGGCTGCACAAGAATCCGCTCTTCATCCTCGTGCTCGTCGTCAGCTTGGGCTTCCAAGTGAGCATCCACGCGCTTCCTCTCTCACTGCTGCTGTGCCTACACGAGCACCACACGAGCACA
Organism: Closterium sp. Naga37s-1; assembly: GCA_947471745.1. NCBI lineage: Eukaryota > Viridiplantae > Streptophyta > Zygnematophyceae > Desmidiales > Closteriaceae > Closterium > Closterium sp. Naga37s-1. The sequence continues at coordinate 143,495 of CANJKZ010000545.1, forward strand.
AGTTAATTGCACATGCACATCCGCATTGCCATGCACGTCCATGAGCATGTGGCATGACATGCACTGTCTCATGCATGCTTGCATACAGCCGTGTTTTTGCTCGTGTGTTATCCCTTACCACTGTCCTTTCCTGCACGAGGCATTTTACTTATACTTACACTATTCTCCTATCGACTTCCTCCCTTCCTTACCTCTATTTTTTTTCCGCCCCTCCTCGGCACCCTTCCCCCATCCTCCCTTCCCCCTTTGCCCCTTTCTCCCTTTTCCCCCTTCCCACCTTCCCACCTTCCCCCCTCCCCCTCTTTCTCCCTTCCCCCTACCCCCATCCCCCCTTCCCCCGGTGCAGATCATTATAGTGGAGCTGCTTCACAACTTCGCCAAGACAACCTCCCTCACCGTGCCCCAGTGGTTCATCTGTGTTGGCATTGGCTTCATCAGGTCACCTACTCCCTGCCTCTCCCCCCTCCCCCCCCCCCCCTCCTTCCCTCTCCTCTCTCTCTCTCTCTCTCTCTCTCTCTCTCTCTCTCTCTCTCTCTCTCTCTCTCTCTCTCTCTCTCTCTCCATGCTCTTATCATCAGTGTCAATCATTCCTCCCATTCTTGCTGCCAGTCTCAGGACTCATTCTGTCCCTGCTGCCCACCACCCCCTTGCCACTCACTGCACCCAGTGATTCCTCCTGCTCTCATCCTCGCCTCACCACACTAAACTCCTCCTCACCTCTTTCCACTCCACCACCACCTCGCCCCACCGCGCTGCAGTTGGCCGCTGGCATTCCTGGGCAAGTTCATCCCGGTGGCGCAGACCCCCATGCTGGACTTTATGCAGCACATCAAGCCCCCGCGCTGGATGCGTCTGCGCCGCAAGAAGTCCCGTGCCAGCACCAGCCGCCAGGGCTCCATGGCACACTCTGGTTCCGCTGCCGGGGCTTCCGGGGCCCCTGCTGCTGCTGTGGAGGAGGATGGCGGTAGGTGATGGGGACAGGGTGGCAGGGGGGCAGGGGATGGGTGTTGCTTGTGTTATGGGGATTGGTTGGAAGGGGTGTGCTGTCGGGCTTTGGTAGAGACTGTTTGCCTGCTCGGTGCAGTTTTCGTCTTTTAACCCCCCTGCCCCCCTCCTTTCCCCCATACTTTCCCAACCTGTCTTCCATGTTTTTGCCATCTGGTTCTGTGTCACATCCCTCTTATTCTTCTTACCCATGTGTGTTTTTCTCCTCCTGGGTTGCAGCTTATGAGGAAGCGTCGAGTACCAAGGCTCTGGTTTCTGGCAGGGGATCGGAGAATGGCGCAGGGGATGCCTTAACCTCCACCGATCTTGAAAAGAAATAAAATGAAGATGCCTATGAGCAGAGAGGACCAGTCTGTTGCGGGCCAGAAGCATCAAGTCCAGGGCCTCTTCTCCTGACATATGCTGGTGAATCGTTTTTTTCCCTTGAAGCCATGCTCTTGGAGCAATTTGTGGCCTGGGACTGGTGGACTTTTGGTGTGATGTCTGAAGTGTTGAGAGGAACATGGGAAGTGGAAGGTTTATAAGCAAATGCACTTGCAGGCTTAGATATGCATGCATGATGAAAGATGGGACACTCTGGCTGGTCTGCCATCTGCCTTCTGCTTGACTCATCACAAGCAGCCATGCGTTAGCCTGATGGTGCTTGGTTGGTACACTACTTTGGATCATAGACAGCTTCTTACTTCAGCTCATTAACTGCCATGTGTCACATTTAGTAAGTTTGACTTCAGATGTACATTTGCTGCTTCACACATTTTGGAAACAATCTACAAACCCTGCACATAATGGGCCCAAGAGTGCTGTTATACTTGTGGAAAATGAGCTACACCAATAATATGTATAAAGGTGTGGAATGTAATTATGTCAAAAATGCTTATCAGCTCTTGCCGATTCACACAGCCGCGACTGATGTATTCCCAAGGTCCGTGGATGTTGAAAAGATACGGGGACGTTGAAGCCATCCATTTACCAGGTCCTGACGTCTTGCGTGAAATTGCTTCTGACAGGAAGGAATGAGATCCGCGGCAACGCATTTTTAGAACAGATAACGTACTCGTGACTGTTACTTCCCTCCGCCAAAGCAGGTTATTACTTGCTAATTCCAGATTAGGGATTACCGGATTCGCTTACCTAATTACGTTAGCCGTTTCAGCTACTTGAAGCGTGTGAGGTTGAGCTTCCGTAGAGATCGTCAGTTGATCGTCAGTTGCTGGAGCTCTTTCCCGCAACCTTCGAGGTCCGTTCCATCAAGCCGCTATGGTGAGTCATGACTAATGGAGTGCACCTTAGCTGCTGTGAGTTGGCGGTTGGTAGGCTGTCGATTTAGCGGTACGATTTGTTTTTATGTGCTTCCATCCAGTCGGTCTCCTTTCCAAACCTCATTTTCCACTGAACGATCAGGGCAGTGCACACGAATTGGTTTGCTCTCTACGTTTGGTAACCTTGCGCGGCTGTTTCCTGGCTATTGTAAACACCTGACACCTTTCCAGTTAATTAGTCAGTTGCTCACACTTTCCTGCCTTTACCTCTTCCTTGCTTCCCTCCGTCCCGTAATCTTGCAGTCCGCGCTCTTCGACTTTCAAGCTTTTCTCTCCGTGGTGCTGCTGGTCATTTGCACTTGCACTTACGTGAAGATTCATTTCCCAAACTTGCTGCAACAAAAAACAGGGTTAGCTTCCTCTTAATCGTTGCGTGCAATTCCTCGTTTGAGCAGCTAGAAGTCGCATTTCATCATTGCAACCTGCTTGTCACTTCTAGCTGGTTTGTGCCGCAAAGTAATCTTCTAAAGGACTCTTTGTGTCACTAATTCAACATGCAGGTTCCGCGGATTTTTTTGGAAAGCAGCAAGAATAGGTGAGAATACATGTCTGGTTCACTGATGTCTTAAACCGCCTGCACGTTCGGCAAACAATTTCCACCGTACTTCAATACAACAGAGAATTCCTTTTCATTTTTTTTCTGTGCAATGATTGATTCTGCCATCTCCTGTTTCAACCTCTCCCATCCTCCTCGTGATTGTTAATTCTTTTTTGTTCGCAGGGGAAAGACTCAGCCCATGGGTTGCTGTCTGTTGTATGAGCATGGGTCTCTATACTCTCTTCTTCTAATATGATGGATCATTGTCTATTGAGGTTAGCTTTCTTACAATTGCCAGGTTGTTCTACCGTACCAAGAGTTTCCTTTCCAGTGTGTTTTCTGTACTGTTTATAAGGTAAGGAGTCCTCACCATCATTTCCCTCCCACTCCCCCTTGCTTAGATGAATGGGGTGGTGGAAGGCTGGGTGAGAAGGGGGTGTTGTTGCGGGTTCGTTTATAGTGGGAAGGGGGGTGTAATTCGGTATTTTCTATTCCCCCCTCGCCATCTACCCCTTCCCCACCTCTCCACCAGGGTCCTTGTTATCAGACCAAATTGGTCTGATGGTCTGAAAATCAGACCTACTTTTTCTATTTCATCTGATTTTGAAGACAAGAAATTTTAGTTCGTCTGATCCATAAGACCAGAAATTTTATTTCGTCTGGAAAATCATACTCGGCGTTATACTTCATCTGAGAAATCAGATAATGCGTACATTTTCGTCTGACACCAAAGTACCGAGTGCTTCCCTCTTCCCCCTACCCCCCACGCCTTTAGCCCCCCAAGACCCGATTTCCCTCGCTCCTCCCCACTACCCAGCCGCCCAACAAAGCCAGCTTACCTCGAATTCCCCCCCGCCCCCCCACAATCTCCTAAATCTACAGCACTCGTGCCCCTTCCCCCCCTGTCCGTCTCGTACGTAACCCAAGCCCCCCACTCCCCTGTCTCTCGCAGGCCAACACCTGCCCCACTGCCCCATTCCCGCTCTCGCGTGTCGCAGCCCAAACCTGTTTAGGTTGTGTCGCTCTGTCTGATACAAGTAAAACAGTACACAATTCAAATTTGAAAAAACAAAAACAGACAGCACTATTATTTCATCTCAAATTTCAGACATGGTTTTTTTCCTTCGTCTTAATAATCAGACCAGAAAAAATTCCCCGTCTGAACGTCAGACGAAACATTTTTTTGGTATATACTTTTCAGACGGGCTTAAATCCTAGCAAGAGCCCTGCTCTCCACCCCTCTACATTTGGAGTTAAAATAAAAGCAAGCCCCATAAGTGATGCTACTTTAACCATGCAATTACGGTATGAGAGGAGATGGGTACCAGCAAGAATAGCATTCCAGTCATTCCATAACCATGAAAATTCTCACGTATTTACGGCAGCACCTGAAAGTGCTTTGGAAATGCTGTAAAAAAGAAGGGAGGGGTGTGTGCTCCCCTCCAATCAGGCCCTCAGATTGATTCTGCAAGGGGAGGAAGGGGATGAAGCTGAGAGCAACTGGACGCATGTTGGAAATATTACATTCTCTTTTCTCACTAGGTAATTCAAGTGATGATGTGATATTGAACTGCAGCCTCCATCCAATATCCCAGCAGACAGCAATAATAAATTAGAGCTTTGGATTCCGATTACACATGGGGACGTCGTAATAATGGTCTCGATTCTGTCTCCGTCTCATTTGACTCAGGCTCAAGTGCCATTTTCCCCAGTGGCCTCTGCTGTTGCTGCATCTCCAGCTGTTGTTGATTGTTCTCTGGCCTCCCTTGCAGAGCATCACCACCACCACCCATACCCAGCTCAGCTAAGTTACTCGAGTCATGCACATTGATCTCAAAATGTTCCTCCTTGTCTGCCTTCTCACCCTTCCCTGCCTTGCCAGCCTTCCTGCCTTCCATCCTCGTCACATCAGCGTCACCACCAGACCCAGCACCAGCAGCAGCAGCACCACCACCACCACGAGCAGCACTGCTTGCACCAGCCCCACTAGAGGCATCCACCCAGTTGGCCACTGACGCATGCTTCTGGTCCTCGGGATACGCCCAGAAGCAGGCAGCAATCAGCATCACATTCACCGCATACGGAACCGCAATCGCCAGAAACAAGCCCTTGGCAAGCGACTCTGCATTCGCAGCAGCAGCAACAGCTGCTGCTGCCAGCCCTGTAAAACCCGCCCCACCTGTTCCCAGTAAACCCTCTCCAGCCCCTACCTCCCCTGCTTCCACCCCGCCTGCTGCTGCTGCTGCTGCTGCTGCTGCTGCTGCGAGTCCTGCTCCTGCTCCTGCTCCTGCTGCTCCTGCTGCAGCAGCGGATGCGGATCCAGAGGCTTCAAGAGCCGAAGTGGCAGCAGCTAAGGCCACCCCCGAGCGACCAGCCATGGCGGCGGCAGCAGCAGCAGTGGAGAATCCGTACAGGTGGATGGCTGCTAGCCCCACTGCTGGCCCTCCAAATGCAGCTGACATACGCCCTAGAGCCATGTCTGCTGCATAGGCTGTGGTGCGCAGGCGAGAGGGCACCACCTATTGAGGGAAGGAGAGGGCAGGAGGGGGAAGAAGGGGGATCGTGTTTTCTAGGCACACCTTTGGCACCTTAAAACGCTGCCAGCCAGCCCCACTGCTGGCCCTCCAAACGCGGCTGACAGGTGCCAGTGAGTCATGTCTGCTGCATAGGCTGTGGCGCGCAGGCTAGAGGGCACCACTTCGGGGGGGGGAGGGTGGGAGAGGAGGGGGGAGGGAGGGTTCCGGGCGGTGTGCAAAGTAGTTTCCACGACCTCTTTTCATATGCACCTCGTATCAGACATGCACTGCTGTATCGGCCAAACATGAGGTGGTTCAATGCGGTTCAGGACGGTACGAGGCGAACCTGAATCTGATTAAAGGTTCGTCTGATAAGAAATTCGTCTGATAGAGGACAAAGGAACACAACGTGTTGTGCTTGTGCAGGTGCGTGTACAGGTGCCTGTGCATGTGACTATATCGACTATATTGATAACCAGCAATGCCTGGATGGCAACAAACTGGGCTGTGCTATACCTTGTGCTCAGCCATGCCGTTCCCAACCTAATCAGCTGCCTTTTGAGTCGAGTCAAAAGTCACCGCACAATTCAGCTCCCTCACTCACCTCACCATTGAAAATCGTATAGAACGCCGCCTCACGATTCTCACAAGCAGGCTCAGCTGCTTCACCTACAGACATTTCTCGTGATTTAAAAAAAAAACGCATTAGCAATAGTCAACTCAAAGTCAAGATGCGGCTGCCTCACCTCTGAGAGCATGGGAAGGTTGCAGGAGGGAAGTGGCCAGGAGGCTGCGAATCCAATCAGGCAAAAGAGCAGGGCGTGCGGTGCTGATTCCCACAGAACCAGAAATCCCCAGGAGGAGACAGAGGAGGAGGCAGAGTAACCAGAGGAAGCAGACAGCGCAGCAGCACCCGCAGAAGCGGCAGCTTCAGCAGGCGAGGGAGGAAAGACGTTGAGGAGCAGTGCAGAGAGCAGCACGACAGCGCCAGTGCTGATGTTGGCACATAGAATGCGCCCCAGGCCCACGTGCGGGATGTGCTGTGATGCTCTGTCACCCACCCATCCGGATGTGAGAGAGCCCAGGAGAAAGCCCAGAGAGAGGAGGGATACCTGGGGAGTGGGTGCA